>JAGGAR010008040.1:0-34557 GCA_017657315.1 Termitomyces sp. K1Ag
AACGAGCGGGAGGAAAAAGAAAACGCAAGGGGTCCATAGGGGGAGAGGAAGAATCCAGAGTGAGAGTGAGAGTGATACAATTTCATGCGTCGGGTGGGTGGGGGTGGGTGGGAATTTTGGTACAGGGGTAGGGGTGTGCCAATAAATACGAGTGAGGCATATCGTCGTCGTCGGCAGGCAAGGGCAGGGGTATTGGTATCGCGCCAGCGACCCCAGGTCGCGCTGGTATGATGGGGTAGGCGAGAGGACATTTTTCGTCGAGTTGATAAATACGGGGGTCGTCAGATATGGGAGAAGATACAAAAGCAGATCCCGGACACATAATAAACACTCCATCAAAAAAACAGGAGAGAACGACACGGGGCCTCTACGACGACGACGACGACGAAGCGCCCTCAGCGGGCTCCTCAGAAGGCGCGATCGAAAGCTCCATCGTCGTGCTTTGGGGGGACGAAGTGACGACGGGCTGCCACTCCTGTGGCGGAGAGTGGGGTGCCGACTCGCAGATCGATCCACGGCGGAAGTAGTCATTCGCGCCCGCCGCAGAGCCAGGGGGCGAATAGTACGGCACTGTATGTGCTTTCCGTGGCGAGGGCGGCATGGCGAGGTCGGAGAGCGGGGCGGTGGGGAGCCGGATTCCGCCGTCGCGAGGGGGCGATTGGGAGTCGCGGTCTAGTGGGAATGTGTTGGTGTTTGGGGAGTTGAAAGAGGTAGGCGGGGCGGAGCCGGAGGAGTATATTGATACTACGGGAAAGTTTAGCATTGGATGGGGATGGGTAGGGGTGGGGACAACACACCGTTATCGTCCCAGTCGCTTGCGCCGCTGCCTGAATGGACAGAGGACGACGAGGACACCGAGCTGCGTCGTACGAGTCCGAATTCGCGTGGTTCTTTCTTGATCATCGAGAGTTTGGCTTTGGGGCTCACGGTTCCCTTTGCTGTTTTGTTGGAGCGCGCTTTGTTGCCTGCGCGGAGCTCGTCGAAGCGCAGAGGCCGGGGACGGAGGTGCGTGCGTTCGTAGAGCCCGCATTTGTTGCAGACGATTTTGCCGGGGTTGAGGGTGGAGCGGCGCCAGGAGGGCGGTTCGGTGGTGTGGCAGTTGAAGCAGCGGCGGCGGAGGTACTGTGTTTCCTTTGAGGCGGCGTCGTCGGTGTGCTGGACGTGTGGGGAGAGGTACGGCATGGGCATGGGGCCTGAGGAGGGCGGGCGGTTGTAAAAGGGCGTGGGCTGGGAGGGGACGATGAGGGAGCCAGGGGTGTCCTCGAGCTTGATGGAGGGGTTCTCGTCAAAGTCGTGGTAGGACTGGTGTGGCGAGTTGGTGATGAACTCGTGACCTTCGGAGATGGGTTCGTTGTAGAGCGCGTCCGGACGCGGCATGAAGGAGGGGTATTGTTGGAGGGGGATGCCGTCGTCGCGGTCGTGGCGCACGTACGGGAATGTGGCGCGGCGCACCATGTGGTACTGCTGGGGGTGCCACTGCTCTGGCTGCTGGTGCTGCTGCTGCTGCTCGATGTCGTGGTCGTAGAGCTCCTGGAGGAGCGAGCCGCGCGAGCAATAGAAGGGCTGCTGGGGGTAGAACTGGGCGTCGACGGGGGCGGGAGCGTCGTCGTCGTTGGCGCCCTCGTAGATGCGGGGCTCGCTGGGGACGGGCTGCTTGAAGTCAGCAGGAAAGGCGAGGTCGTGGGGCGAGGGCGTGCGCGGGGTGGACGCGACATCACTGAAGGCATAAGGATCAAAGGCGAGGCCAGAGTGAAAGTGGGATTCAGCGTAGTCCATGGTGTCGCGGGGATCCATTGCAATTGCAGTCGCGCTCTCCTCTGCCCGCCATTTTTGAACAAAGAAGGGGCTTCCCAATCTGGCCACTTCCATATCGGGATGCTCGGCGTTATCTGGGACCCCAATACCCAGACCCCGGTCACCCCGTCACCCTCGAAACATATCCGCTCCTCTGGTTCCAACTTCCAACCCAGCCCGGCCCCCAAGCTAATCCGGTTTCCCCACCCGCTACTCTGCTCTACTGTGCCACACTTGCCTTCTGTGCCTAGTCCACAGCCTGCTTCTCCGTTTTCCCCGGTATACACGCCACGCTATCTTCGACGACGACGACGACGACCTTTTCACATGCGAGCACCGTCCCCGCTCTCAAGTCGGCCTCCGAACCAGCCCGCCGTCCGCCGACGATGGTCTTTACTATCTGCCGACCTTCGACGTCACCACATTCAAAAGATACCGCACCCACACACAGCCGGTGTCTCGCCTGCATGACATGACGCGCGTATACGGCATCGGTACATGTTTTTAGGTGACTTCGAAATTCTAGAGCGAACTCCGAAGCCAGAAGCACCTTGTTTGTTACTGCCTTGGCGTATTCTTGGGACAAGTCGAAACCCACGTTTGTACATACATTACACACCCACAGCAGTTGAATTCATAGCACTCGCGTTCGTTACTTTCCAACCAGTGTGAGTAAGTACACCCCATGTGGCGGAGGGCCCGGGGGTGTGTAGTACTGAGAAAGTACTACATAGCTTCTGGAATGCCCGTACGCGTGCACCCGTGCGCAATTCGGCACAAGTCGCGCGCGAGGTTAATTGTCAATCGCGATGCGCGATACGAGCCCTCCCTGCCATGGCCAGATGCATTCAAGATTCATTAGTAAGAACACAAACGGTCACCATGCCTTTCCCTTGAAATACTACTAATACGTGTTCTAGTCCAGATCCAATTTGTCATTCAAGTTCACACACTGGCAATGATGGCGTACTTACTATGATACGCACTGGCATATGCATACATGCTAATCAACAGCTAAATTTGAAAGCAACGAACTTGGAATATCTGTGAATGCCCTTCAAGCCAAAATGCCAATGCCAGTTCAAGTTTATCATGATCCCCTCGTCGACGTCCGGCCGGCGGCGATATCCGAGTCGACCCGAGTCCTAAACTTATGGTTACCTTCCCAGAGACCTATTAACGGTGTACGAATAACGAAGAATGAAGGACAAGTACATAGATACGGTCACGGCCTCACGATCGTATGCAACCAACCAAACAACCTAGCCGGATATGAACATATGAACATATGAATGCTAGTACGAAATTATGACTGAGGGCGGGCTCGGAGTATGGAAGGAAGGGTCTTTGTAATAACGAGAGGAAAAGATTAACATTAACATTAACATTCACGCTGAGACTAAGACTAAGATTAAAAAACAAAATACCGGTCTAGTAGGATGTGTATTTAGTTCAACTACGGTTCACTAGTACTTTACTGAATACTTCGTAAGTAATTCAGGAATGGGATGGGATGGGATGGGATGGGATGGGGAGGTGTAAAGAATTCATCTCAGGCTCAGGCTGGATTGACTCGTGGCTTCTTACTACTTGGTACTTGGTACTTTCAATTAAATTAAACTAAGATTATCACCACGGATAGGTAGGAAGGGGTAATACTAATAGACAGGGGGGAGGGGGAGGGGGGCCATTGAGAAGCTCAATGGCACGAACGAAACGAAGGGGGGCGAAGGACGAAGGATTCAGAAGCGTAATGTTTAAGTAAGGAAGACTCGAGATGATACGGTGGGAATTTGAACTTAAGGGAAAGGAAGCGTGGCAAGCAGGGGCGCGTGGCAGGTCATAGATACGATACGACGATACGTACGTATTGCGTACCATTACTAGAACTTGCTTAAATTTATATTTATATTTACATTTATGTTTACGACGTCCTTCTCCTTCTACTTCTTGCGAGACGCTCGCATTCGCATGCGCATTCGATGACGTTTCGAATTCGAGATGTTTCGTGATTCACTGATTGTTTTTATAAAACTCCAGTCGTTGAACGTTGAACGTTGAACTGCTGAACTGCTGAACCCACACACACCACACACTGTCTCTTAGATTCACTACTATCCCATCGGGGACGTCACCCAGAGATCGCACGCGGCACGGCACGTCTGAAAGGCTTGCGGTTCACTCTAAAGGAGCGGACGGAAGGGAGGGGGGAGAAGACCTAGACCCAGACTCCCCTCCCCAGACACCCCGACAAGGGGACACCCCACAACTCAACGGGACACCACACGACAAGACAGGACAGACAGGACAAGACAAGACATCGAAGCCAAAGCAAAAAGCCTCGTTAACACTTCGGAAGCGGGACGCACGCACGCACGCACGCGCGGCGCGGCGCGCGGACCGTGCGTGCGTTCAACTGGATCTTTCGGAGCCGCAACTGCCCAGCAGTGCGTGGGCACGTCCACGTCCCGCGCTTCCTTTTCCTAAGCCCGAAGTTAGTTCCTAAGCCGAAGCGCCTCTCAGGCTCCGCGACGGGACTCGGAAGTAAGAGTATGTAAGAGTAAGAGTAAGAAGTATGTAAGAGCATCCCGCTTACATATGGGATGGGATAGTGAGTAGCAGACAGCGCGGGAAAAGTCTCGACCTCGACCCGACCCTACCCTTTGAGTCGAGCGTGTGTGTGTGTTGTCACGGTTGTGCTGTCGTTCACTAGTAGTGGTACGCCTATGTGAGTGGTAGCCCCCTTCGATGCGGTGGTTCAACCAAGCTTCACCGCGCAAGCAGGCAGGCAGGCTGTGTGTGGCGGCTCCTGCTGACAGGACGTGCCAGATCGACATCGACATCGACCGTGCACACGAATGAATGAAAAGAAATGAATGTATAGCCCTGGGATATTCGCAATTCGCGAGGATACGATACAGCATATGCTGTAGAAGGGATAGGATAGGAGGAGCGGTTCCGGAGCCGATGCGATAGGCTTCCTTTCCTTTCCTCGGCCCAAGTAAGTAAGGAAGTGCTTACTGTTTACTTATGTACTTATGTACTTATGCGTATGCGATGCGGGTCTGGAATGGAACGGAATCCCAGCGGAGGGGTAGTTAAAACGACGGGGATGGGGATCGAATTTAACGGGCGTGTCGTTGTCGTTGTTGTCGCTGTCGTTGTCGTTGGCGTGTGGGACTTCGAGAGGCGCCGGCTGATCCATGTGGAGAAGTTATGACGCGACAGGACGTGTCGCAAGCGATGGACAAGTATAATGGGGTTTTTTTTTTGGGCCGCGGAGTATGGATAGAGGAAGCTTGAGGAGGGTGGAAGGTGCCACCCCGTGGCGGGAAGAGGCTCTGCCTGACTTCAAGTTGGTGTACCGATGGCGGGCGGCGGCGGTGGCCATGTGATCGTGTCGTGTTTGTACAGTCGTGTGTCCCCGCGCGCGCGCCACTCCGAGTAGTGGTGACAGATCTAAATTTGTGATGATGAAACGAAACCGAAACAAACGGCTGCAGGTTTGTATTATTTTAGCGGTGGCATGAGAGCCAGCGCCAGAAGTTACTACATTCATACAATTTTTTTTCTTCCCTTTTGCTTTGTGGAATGGGAAAACGGATATGCCACGGGTACTTACGCTTTTTGGGTCATACAGGAGACGGGGCGAGGGGGAGTCCGAGGCATGCGGAAGTTAAACGTAACCTCGTGCCCGAGATTATGACGTGGGGCGAAGGTGGTTGTAATGTTAGATTTGGCTGAGGTGCTAGTCGCGTTCCATGGAATATGCAAAGGGGAAGGAAGTACTGGTAGGTAAGGTAATACTAATAGACTCGGTCGGCGGCGGAGGGGATGACTTCGATTCCCTAGAAATATGGAGCATATGATATAACGTTATGTCATGTCGCGTATCGTTTTTACTGGCGGGTGAGACGCGGGCTTATCGGGCTGGAGGGAAGTCCAAGGTTGGGTACCTCAGGCCAAGAAGACTCGATTCGAAGAATGTATTGCCTCCGCATGCGTCTACTTGCTTTGGTGGCTCCATGACCGCTGGCAGGACCGTCCCCCGCATATTTTCTGCTCCATCCATGCTAATTCACATGAGATAACTCACCTCGGTAGACGGAACACAGCCTCCCCTTTCGATCGTCACATTGATGCTGGCGGCTTGTAAGCGAGTCCCCAGGTGACGGCTACTGAGATGATAGCTCAGTCAAGAAGAAGACTTCTTGACGCGGAAAGCAAGGTCGGTTCTTCGAAAAACGCAGCACATAGCTCACAGAAATGGGAAAGTCACGTCAGAAGATGGACAAGTCAAGCTATATACGGGGTAGAAACGGTTAGTTTAGAGTAAGTCGTTCTCCGAGTCATCCTGATCTCTTCCCGTGGGCTAGGAAGAAGTGGCAAAGCTGCGACAGGTCTGGCCGAGGGTCCAATCAAAGCTGATGGCACGCAATGGCAAACAAGCCATCCTCAGTTCGACGTCGTTTCTTTTGCATCGTGCTCATAGGAATCAGGCAATTCCTGCTCTGTATCACTACTGCTTGAACGACTCTAGAAACTCACTGAACGACGCTGTCCTCGGAGAATGCGAGACCGGTCCAATTCTGTCGGACGATATGCGGATCCCGCACAGCTCGCGCCAAATGCGCCAGGCATACCTTCAAAATAGAGTGGGTGGTTCGAGACCGTTTAGCCTCACCGCACATGGACGCGCTCACTTGCCAGGGAGACTACATGAGTGTGAGAACGATTCGAGATCTGATCACCCCAGATCTTGTCAATGCCAACGTGGTACCGAAATCATGCCGAACATCCGATCTCATGATCGAGGGGAAATTTTTCCCGCCCAAAAACATCCGTCGTCAGAGAACGTGCCCACTGTATGTATTTTTGCATCCGTCCGGCCGCGGCTGAACCCGAGCCCGAGCCCGAAAATCCCTCTCTTGTTATTGAAATTACTTTCGTCATGTGTAAATTTTTTCACTTGGGAACGTGGGCTTTACACGAGGCCGCGTATATGACTCCCTCATACAGCCTAAAAGCTTTAGACCATGGAGCGCGGAAGGGTGCACGAGCCAGGCGCGGGCGATCTGTGCACGATCCCCCTCATTGTGTGTTCAGGGCTGAGCTCAGGGTCACCAGTCCGCTCCAGTCCGCCTTTGTCAAACATATGAGATGCCGGTTGATGCCGGCGTCACAACCCTCCTCAGCCAAGGTTGCGTCCGCAGGACTCCTACATAGGAACGTTCACCTCACCTTTCGTTATCTCGCGACACCTCCTGGACTAGAATACTACTTATCGCGGCGAAACTGCTTTGGGCTAAAGGTCTTTCCATAATCACGAGCTCTCGGTTCACAGTTATGCCTGAGATTCTAAAGGGAGTAATACGATGCGCTCCATTTTTCTTTCAAGGAAGTTCACCTTCTGGAAGCTCTCTTCATTATTCGTGCCCCTGAAGCGCTATTTCGATGTTCGGCGTAGGCTGGCGTACATAGGACGCTGGCTGTCAGGAGGCTATGTAAAGTTGCCCGAGTGCCAATAGGATTGGATGACTACCATTTCCGCTCAGTGTCAATTAAGGATCACAATAGCACAGAGGTTCTAGCAAGCAATGCATTTATGGCGTTCTATATTTCGTGCCGACTGAGACTTAAACTTCATCGCCGCCGATGTTATGTCACCTCAGTTCAGCGCTTTCTCAGTCTGCTCAGGTAAGCAGTAGCCGCGGTACATATTCCACCTGGAGTATTGTCAACTCCCAGACTCGGGATGGAGATATACTTTGTGCTCCAACAGGAAATGGTAAGCGCTTACCAGTGATAATTTTAGACGCGCTCAAACCTATTATGCGGTTGCTTACGGCTGCACAATGCTGTGTCATTCAAAGTTCAAAGGGTATGTATATGCTTCCTTTGCCGAACAATGTACGGCTGACAACAGCGAATTTTGAAAGAAGGCCTGCCTATGAAAATAAGAGTTGGACGCCCATTTGATAAAAAGGGGATGGAGTTTTGAACCGTTTTGAATTGAAACTTGGTTCTTGACCCATACGAACCTGAGACTTACTCCACGTTTTCTTATCTCGCCGCGGTTTCAGGGAGTGAGAGGGGTCGAGAGAAGCATTCAACGTTCATATCGCATTATGACGAGGTAGGGTCACCTGAGACTCCTCGATGTCCTGCTGAATGAGCGAGCGAATACAGGTGGCAACGGGCAGGGGTGACTGACCGAGGACTTGCAAACGAAATGAATCTTGGAACGAGGAGAATTTTATACGACTACGCGTGCTTCTAGCTTGCAATGTATTATATTAACTCTATCTAATTTTTGGTCGTAGATAGTCGAATACTTCGCGGGAGGTCTACTAGTAGTTTCTTGATCACCTGCTGGCTAAAAGTGAGCAGAATCAGAAGTTGAAATATAGGCGGAGATTGTATTGACCAGTGGTTCCTTACATGCCGTATTTTCAAATAGACAACATGTCATCACCTAAGTATTTGGCAGGGGTTGCCGGAATCTGACCTTGGGCCGAAAAAGTTCCGTTTGCATATATGGAAACATCGTCCCCAAAGCTTAACAAGATAGGAACGTACAGAGACTAGAGACATGGAATAAGTGGACTGGCGGGTGTCAAACAGGTATAATAGGTATAGCAGCATAATGGTTCCAAACCAGCTGACGAAGTATATTATAAACGAGAACTCGTCCTCTCTGGGCCCCTGTCGGTGGTTATAGTAGAGAAGTTTGCTTGAGCATAGGGGATTCAGAGAAATCAACGAAGAGCTACATTCCTTCACCAGCGGAAGCGGCCAAAGTTAACGCTTCTTTCCAGGGCGCCCAAATCCGGAGGCCCCTGGGTAGGCTTATCTAGTGAGATATACGAGATATGGCTTGACAAGGAGCGAGATCCATTCATGACATGACGGAGAAGCACGCAATGTTCCGGTCAATGCAGGCAACACAAGAAGTTGCACAATTCTGGGGTAGCATACATGAATACTGGAAGTTGGTACATACGTAAGTTAATCCACGAGACTTGTAGCCGGTCAAAGTTAAAATTACCTTGTACCGTCTCCAGGATGTTAACAAGTCACCACTGTCAGTGTCACGGTTCGATTATGAGCCCTGCCGCGAACTACAGTGGCGTGATAGGACGACGCCGAAGTTCCCATGAAAAGACATCAGCGAGGACAGGATATTTAAAGTCTTTCAACTCACGTCAAAAGTAGCATGCCGTCCGAGCCGTTTGGAGGTTTGACGAGGTTGTGGGTAAACGAGATAGAGCTTGGGCACTGGCAGGTGACATGTGGTAAGAGCATATTTCTATGGCAGGCACATAATCCAGATGAGGTAGACGGTTCCACAAGGCGATACAGTACTAATATTTTGGGGTGCTACCAGCTCTAATACTCGGCACCTAGTCACAATGTGATACTTGCCAAGTGAAGTTCCGGAGTGACCTCGAGTTTAATTCAGCGCAGATCAGCGCTGGACAAGAAGCGAGTTTGATTGTATAAGAGAATACACGAGACCTGGAAAGAAGACACGAAGAAGAGATACTTAGAAATCAATGATAAAGCCAAAATTAAGCACAGGTTGAGCTTGGGACGAACTTCGTTGAATAGAGTGGCACGCGCGTTCGACGTGTTCACTGTTCAAGTCTAGAACGCTCCCACGGTCCTCTATAGCTACATACTCAACCTCTCGTCATATACACACCATATGTCTTTCGAGAATGCGTCGGTTACAAAAGGTGCGTTCCAATAGAAAGCGGTTATGCAGTCTTATTCAGGCCACGATGTTCAGGGCTCATGATGGGCTATGGCCTTACGTCCATACTCGTTGGGTTATTTGACGTGAAGCATTACTTCCACTTGCAGGTCAGCTTTTGCGTGCAGTCTTGTCAGTGCGTACAAGCTGACTTCTGCCCCTAGCTGGTCCCCCATTTGTCTCGTCACCACCAGGTAGTGTCCCTTACGTGGCGGTCATGACGATCGTGACCAATCTTCCAGTATTGGAGGCTGGTTCTCCACCATCTGGCGTTCTCTAATTCTAGTGACCTCTTCGTCGCACAACTCCTACTGTTCAATGCTGGAGTCCAGGTCGAACGCCGATTTGGGAGCCTCAAATTTGCTGTGAGTAACTTTTTACGTTCGATATGAATGCTTAGTATGTAGTCATTCGTCGTAGTATCTTCAATTCTGGCGACAATACTGGAACTCGTGACATTAATGGTCTTTCACCGCGTCGGCCTCAATCACATCGCGATGGGCCCCTCAGCACTGATTTTCAGTATAATATATCAATATTCTCGGATTGTTCCCGCCACCTACAAATATCGAATCTTTGGCGTTCCTCTCAATAATAAAAGCTCCCTATATTTACTTGCAGTTCAGGTCTCGCTTTTTCTATCGAACTTCAGGGACCAAAGTTCTAACGAGTTTCTGATGACAGACAGTGATCAGTCGTCTACCGAGTTCTGGGGCTGTGGCTATCATTGGCGTTCTCGTGGGACAAATCTATCGCTCAGATTTGACAAATCTGAAGGTGTATCGTCTTTCCCCCTCAGTGGTCAATCTCGCTACTCGGTTCCTGCTTCCTTTGGTTGGCGCACTTCGTCCACCTCGTCGATCAAATCGCGCTCTTCCTGATGACTCAAGAGCTTCCACAACCCGAAACACAACTGCAACATCGCAAAATGAAGAAGTCATCACCACGGCCCGACCTTCTGCTGGAGCTGCTACTCCACGGCATCGCCATGCCGACCCGAGTTCGAGTGACGAATCTACGGGGACTGGTTCTGTGATGAGAGAGTGGGTAGATGAATTAACAGGTCGAACAGGGCAAGCTGCTGCCGGCATTCGGGTTCCACCCGAGGCAGAAATTAATCAATTGACAGCGATGTTCCCGGATGTCCAACGAGACGTCGTCGTCGCTGCACTTCAACGCAGGTATGGTTGACTTCTCTATTATACGTTGGTCGTGTAACTCACTGTGTCTTGTGACCATAGCTCAAACATCGAAGCTGCTGTCGAAACGTTACTCAGCCCTTGACTTTGACAGACCGTGAGGAGCCGTCAGAGGCAACAAGTCAAAGTTCAGTCAATGTTGTGTAGATGATCAAGGGTTAAAGAAGGGTTTCAGTCTTTGACAGTATCAGTCAGACGTCTCTCCCTATTCATCATCCTCAAAAGTCTCTTCCTGTGCCTCTCCATCTTCGTCATCACCTGTGAATGTTCCCAAAGGCACTGAGTAGAGACGGATCACGGGCTTTTGAATACATCAATAAGCGAAAGAGGCAAGTAAAAATGGACATCACATACTCTGTTCGGGTCTTTCACCAGCACATATTTGCCCTCAGGCATTTTCATGCACATATCGGTAACTGTTCTGATGATACCCCAACCATTGGCCAAGGAAACGTTGAGCTGAGCGGCAAATTCAGTCGGACGCATAGAAGCTGTGCTCAGGATGACGTGACGGGTGTTGTCGCGGGGATTGGCGCGTGAGATGTATCTACAAAGGCAGAATAATGTCAGTTGGAAGATCGTGGTGGTCAATGAACGTGTGTCCTAATGTTGGGACAATCCACGGCTGGAAACAAAGAAAACGACATATCACGGACCCGATTTTCATGAGTTCAGCTCCAGCCAGCACACTCTGCACAGTCCATTTGGCGAGCTTGCAACTGTTGTTCTTCATCTCCGTAGCAACAACGGCTCCCCGTTGAGAATCGAGCTTGGATCGCCAATCGGGAGCTCCACCGGCGCCCTGTGCTCGCGGATCGAATTCATTAAGCGCGCGAATCGTTACTAAACCTTGACCCTCGCGGGGATTGCCCTGCCCTGGGGAATAGGCATCCACCTCAGTCCGGACACATATCTTGATGTCTTCATCGTCCGTGATACCGAGATCAAAAAGCCGGTATCGGTACCCGCAAGAGGCTAGTGGCTCGGTCTCATCTGGTCCGTAGAACGGGTTGGGATTGGCGAAATCAACCGGAGGATTTTCAATCACGGACTGGAATCCGAAGTTTTGGTTGATATAGGTGGCCTCCAGGGAAAGGGAGGTTGCAGAGTTTATTGAAGGAACTTCGGGAACAGCAGACTTCTCGTTGGGGTTATTTGGATTGGGAGGTGCGGGATCCTGAGGAGGATCGGCGGCGTTTTCGTTGACAGTGACGGTGTCGAAGGGACCGCCATCTCGCTTATCAAAGAAGAGATTGTTGCCCTCACGGACGATGACAATATCCCAAGGATATACAGAACGGGGGGCACACATGAGAACGCTGAGAATAACATCTGTGGTGTACACCTTAGCAACATTTTTGCTGACGAGCTGAGAAGAGTATCAGCAAAAGATCAGCACAAAAAGAATTCTCCGAACCTCCTGGATGACAGGATCATCGGAAGTGGTGGTGTTGTACTTGATACGGTCGACCAGTTGCAGTGGCCGTTCAGTCTTGGTCGTAACACGATCGTATGATTTGTCGTACGCGAACAACTTACCATAGGTTTCTCTGCATATATCGTTCGAATCCGATTCGAGTTCGATAGAGGAAAGGAGGACTTACAATTCTTCGGGCTCATCAACCTCGAGACGAAGTTTAGCGAGTCGGTGGAATTCAATTTCTTCTAACATGGACCATTGGGGAGAAATAACAACGGACGACTCGCGAGTGCGATTGTTCTGTGCAAAATGAGACTCAACTCAATAATTATACTATGTAGACGAACCTTCTCCCAATCTCTCCAACCTCTTCTTCCACCGCGTTGGGCCTGGGACCCGCGACCAACAGGGCCTCCACGCGCTCCCCTGCCACTTCCTCTAGCGGGATATGTTGTGGTGCCACGTGAAGCTCCTCTGCCACGAGTGAATGCGCTTCCCCTACGAGGAGCAGCAGGTTTGTTATCGACGAGAGAGAAAGACGATTCGTCCTCTACGTGGAAATATGCAAATGCACTTGCAGTTCCACTGCCAAAAGCCTGATTTCTGTCTCCTCTACGACCTCCAGGACCTCCTCCACGAGCGTTTGTCGTGACTGGAACACCAGCAGCATTTTGACGACCGTCGGCCGAAAGATCGTTCCAATCTGCGAAACGACCAAGTTTATCGGATTTTGAGTACGGAGCATAAGGAATATCTTTAAATTTGAACTGGTCAGGCATGTTAGACGACGATGGGCCCCAACCGCCATCGGGGTTATCGTGAATAGGCGGCAACGAGAATGAAGCCATTTTGTTGTGGAACGTGAATGAGTCAATGACTAGAAAATTTAGGGTTCAGGCCTCAGGCCTTGTCAAAGACCGTGGGAAAGCCTCTTCTGTTCACGCCACCGCGATGAAGTAAGTCTCTGCAACAGAATTATTGGGTGGGCACTAACTTGGCGTGTCTTCCTCAGTGTTGTCAAAGAAATCAATAAAATCAACCAACTTGAGCTCGACCTAGGCGTCTCTGGTGCTTCATGGCACGACGAATACAAGGATTCTGCTTACATCTTCGTTGGTGGCTTACACTTCGATCTCACTGAGGGCGATGTCATTACAATATTTTCCCAGTAAGTATCTATACGTGTCATGGTACAATTGACTAACTTTGCGTTCCAAGATATGGTGAAGTTATGGACGTGAGTCTGCCTCGGGATAAGGAGACAGGCAAGACGAAGGGCTTTGGGTTTCTGATGTACGAGGATCAACGGTCTACCATACTTGCCGTGGATAACCTCAACGGGGCCAAGGTTCTAGACAGAACCCTCCGTGTTGACCACGTCAAGAATTATAAACAGCCCAAAATAAAAGGAGAAGATGGAGAATGGGTCGAACCAGAGGAACAGAGCCTTAATGCAAAGCCTGATATGATCATGGGTAAGTTCATCTCCCGGTCTCCATATTTCACTGTTCATTCAAAGATTGTTAATTCCAGATGACGCTTCCCAATCCGACTCTGACGCGTCGTCTTCCCCCCCGATTGATCCTGAAGATCCAATGCGAGATTACTTGTTGGCCCAGAGAAAGGAGCAAAAGGCACTCAAGAAATCCAAGAAGGATAAATCCAAAAGTAAGCATAAGGACGAGACGCCGGAAGAACGAAGAGCGAGAAAAGCCAGAAAGAAAGAAAAACGTCGGAAACAGAAGTCAGAGGGAATGAGGGGAGTGGAAGATCTGCTTAGTTCGCTCGGACGTCGAGGCGATACAGGAGGTCGGCCTCGTTCTCCCCCACCCCGAAGGGAATATCGTTCTCGGACACGTAGTCGTTCGCCGGATGCAAGAAACCACAGAGAGTCGTCACGCGCTCATCCTCAACCCCGTTCTCGCTCTCCAGACACTTGGAGTAGGCGTCCTATCGGGTCTCCGGATGAAGGACGGCGGGGTGAACGTTCATATGGACGTGAGGCACGTTCGCGCAGAAGGGACTATGATTGACGAAATGCTGTTCTGTTCTGCACATCGCTTCTCTTACCGATGGTTTTCATCTGTACCCCACGCCCTCGGTAGAAATCACTCACTCTTTTTGTCTATCTCATGCACTTCCAGACGTATTCTTCGATCGATCGAAACTTGTTTCTGATACTACCATTGACATGGGTATGGCCATGGGAACCAAGTACTTGAACAGATATCTCAACTTGCGTGGGGTGGCGTCTCTATTTAACGGGCTCTATGAATGACAAGGAGAGGTACATAGACAATGACGGGCTTGACGGAATCCCTTCCAATTAGAGCTTACGAAACGGACTCAGGCATTTTTGTTATTAGATTAGGTTCCTGTTCGTGTCCAAACGTGCGGAAATACACCTGAGATATTTTTGACAATTCGAGAAAGTTGGTGCACATGCCGTTCTCATGGTGCTCTTGAAATTTGAAAGATAGCGAACAGAGATGCCATCGCATTACGGCTCGTATGGCACATAGGATAGAAGGGTCGGCTCGAAGACAGACAACTACTACACAGATACCTTGAACGCGTAAAGGGTGCCCACATATACGAGAGGATGAACTTGAAGAACCGCGTCATCAGCCTCGCTACTAGTAAGTGTGTGTACAGATATAGCGATAACTGGAGATACCATGAGAGCTAATGGGCGGGCCTGGGTACACCGTCAAACAGGAGCCTATTTTTCTCCGTCGAAGCAGTTCCATCCCAGGGCTTGGCTTTAAGGCACCGCAGAGTGGTACCAAAGTTTCATGTTTTCTTTGGCAGGTGCCAGAGCCTGTGCCAACACATGTGAAAGTCAAAGAAGCGGGCCGCATTTGTGGAGAGACATATCTTGCACCACAAGATTACGATATGCGTAATGGCAGCCCCAATTCGACATCGACGGCAGCGGCCATACTGCATTTACTCTCACATGTTTCAGTGTCGACGATGATAACGAGAGCAAGGTGCGATTTTTCTACAAGACGACAGCGGGGCCATAAGGGTATAAGAATACTCCACGGTTTCTTGAACTATAAAAGTTGTACGTGCTCGAAGCAGTTATCTATCAGAGCAGCAAAAAATCTTGTAGAGATTAGTACAACCATCAAGCACGAGATTTATCTGTGCATCAGCGGTCATTATGCTGATCGCAGACTGCCAAATTTCTGCGCGATATTCCGCATGAAATCATAGCGCATCGATTCTATGGCTAGTACATAGGTCGATCTAGGTCGATCGGAATCGGAATCGGAATCGGAATCGGAAATGGAATCGGAGATCGGAAATCGCGGTCAAGCAATTTTATCACGTGCTGAAGATCTGGAATCACGCGTCACGTCACACAATTTTTGAGAAGTGTCTGCTCTGTTCAACGCGATGGCGAAGGGATCCCAGCTTGCTCAATTGAAGACGGCCCTATCTAAAGCCGGAGTGACAGGTAAACCACAACAAGGCAAAAAACGGAAGCGCTCTGGCTCTGTGGACAAGGATAAGGAGAAACGTGCGGCCAAACTCGAGGAAATCCACACGAGACTCAATCCCTTCGACACTAAGGTTACAAAGCTCAAGCACGATGTTGGCGGGCGGAAGGTCAAAGGCATCTCCGGGAAACCCGCACAGAGTAAACAAGCAGGCATAGAACAGGCACGTATATTCGATTTATGAATTGTTACAAGCTGTGAGATTGGTTTTCATAATATAGCGCAAGAAAACTCTTTTGAAGGAGTTTCACGAAAGAGGCCGCGCTGGAGGTATTGTGGATCGCCGATTCGGTGAAAATGACCCGTCTATGAGTCTGGAGGAACGCATGCTTGAGCGATTCACGAAGGAACGGCAACGAGCGTCGAAGGGGGTCGCCTTTAATCTAGAGGACGAGGATGAACTCACACATTATGGCCAGAGCCTATCCAGGCTAGATGATTTTGATGATGTTGGCCTTGGGCTAGATGATGAAGATACAGGTATGCATCAGAGTAGTTATCCATTCATCTCTTGCTTCTAACTTTCAATAGGTAAAATCGATGCTGACATTGTCAAGCATACACACTTTGGTGGTTTTGATGATGATGAGAAAGATAATGAAGAGGTATGTTACTTAGTCTTGATCTATCCGCTAGTCTGATCTTTCTACTACCTTAGCCGGCTAGGAAGAAGAGCAAAGCCGAGGTCATGGCAGAAGTAATAGCTAAGAGTAAGGAGCATAAGGTCAGTATTCTGTATTCGCGTTCTTCTTTCTCGCTTTAATACAATCTCTATATCAGCTTCGACGACAAATGGAACGGGAGCATGAGGATAATGTTCGACATGAACTTGATCAAGAATTCGATGCACTCCGTGCTTTAATCTATGCACCTGATCCTTCCACCACCGGAAACGATCCCACACCCTTGGGTGGCTCAGGAGCGGCGACAACGTCTCAACCTGCTGTTTTAACGCTGCCGACTATCCCAGAAGACTATGATCAACATGTCAGAGAACTCGCTTTTGACAAACGGGCCAAACCGAAGGACAGGACGAAAACGGAGGAAGAGCTTGCACTTGAGGAAAAAGAGACGCTGGAGAAAGCTGAACAGAGACGGCAGAAACGGATGCTAGGTCTAGAAGAGAGCGACAGTGAGGACGAGGGCAAACCGCGGGGCAAGCGGAAACGAGGAGGTGATGATTTGGAGGATGATTTCGTTGATGACAATGAGTGGAATGGACTTGGAGCTGGGTTAAGTGGGGCGGTCGACGTCGATGACGAAGCCGAAACTTCTGGGAGCGAGGAAGAGGAAAGTAGTGAAGATGATCATGAGGAAGGTTCGGGCGAAGAGGATGACGACGAAGATGATGATGACTCAGAAAATGAAGCCGAGGAAGGTGAACACGAAGACCTTATCCAAGCCAAAAAGTCGGCGTCTCGGAGTTCGACCAAAGGAAAAACAAAGGAGCTGCCGTTTACTTTTCCTTGCCCCTCATCTCACGAAGAGTTCTTGAGCATCGTGGATGATATTAGCGACGACGATCTGCCAACAGTCATCAAGCGAATACGCGCTCTTTATCATACGAGCCTCAGCCCCGATAATAAATTCAAGCTTCAGGTAAATGCAATCATAAACATTTTAAGCCAAATCCAACTCACGGGCTCGTAGACTCTGGCAACGATCCTTATAGATCATATTCTCTATATTGCAACTCCCCCAGAACCGCGATTTCCTCTCATCTCGTCGATGTTGCCCCATCTAGAAGCCCTTACAAAGGCCTATCCTGTTCAGGTCGCAGAGCATGTTGTGGAAAAGCTCTCTTTAATGCAAAAAAACTTGAAACGCGGTCTTTCCATGGGGACCCTCGACCCAGAAGCGAAAACATGGCCTGGTTTGTCAGAACTTACTCTACTACGTATTATTGGCGCGACATGGTCTACGAGTGATCTCAATCACGCGGTCGTCTCGCCGACTCGAGTTCTTCTCGGGGCTTACCTTGGCCTCAGTCGTGTCAGATCGCTATCCGACATCGCCAGTGGCCTCTTTCTCTGTACGCTATTCTTACAATACGAGGAACTTTCGAAGCGGCTCGTTCCCGAGGCAGTCAATTTTCTGACCAACACAGTCCTTCATCTCGCTCCTCATTACTACAAGACGGTGGGGTCACTTCCTGGATCCTTTCCCTCACCAGATTTCCGGTCTGATCTGTGTCGGCCTTTGTCCCTCAACACGAAAGCGCAAAGCAAAGTGATCCCACGAAAAGCTAATCTCTTAGCTCTGCTTTCATCGGGCGAAACGACAGAACAAGCGAAAGCTGATTTGCTTTCTCTTGCACTCAGCCTCCTGGGGAAATATGCGAATATGTACAAGAGCCTGGGAGGTTTCATTGAGCTTTATGATCCGATATTGGAGATCCTTAAGCACGTCGACGCTGCCGGCCTGGCCAAGGTCCTACAGGTTCGTTGTACCTCATATCAGCGTTTTCCCGCTAACTCACTTATATTCATAGGATCAATTGACTACTTTGAGTGATAGCTTAGGACGGCTGCTAAAGTTTTCGCGGCAAGCACGCGAACCTTTACGTCTTCAAGCGCACAAACCGATTCCTATTCCGTCGTATATTCCTAAGTTCGAAACGACCACCTCTAATTACTTGCGCCGCCAAGATCCTGATAACGAGCGTAACGAGGCCGCCAAGTTGCGTAATCAGTACAAGCAAGAGAGAAAGGGTGCCATTCGAGAGCTGCGCAAAGATGCCAAGTTCTTGGCCAGCGTCGAACAGCAGAAGGAGAAGGAGAAAGATCGTGCTTATCATGAGAGAATGAAACGGGTATTTGGTTCAATTGAAGGCGAGCGCGCTGAGGAGAAAGCGATGGAGAGAGAGAAAGCGAAAGCAAAGAGACGAGCTGGACGAAAGTAGGTGATAAGTAAATTACCATCGAAAGTAGTACATAGTGTTTGTTACCTAATCTTGATCTGGATAATTAAAAACCATTTATTCAATCTTGCTGACCCCGACCTCTATCTATGTCTCTCAACGGCTGAAGCATTCCAAGTACCAGCTTCAGGCGTACGGCTACCAATCCTTTGCATAATTTGACACGTATTTCACCTTATCTCACGTTGATCTCACGATTCATGCGCGTCGATGAACGCTAATAACGTCCAACCTCTTGCAACGTTTGAAAACCTCGAAGACCCCGATTACTTTTACAATTACGTGACTCAATTATTGGACACAAACTTACCTTTGGACTACAACGAGCTCATCACTTCGAAACAAGAAATATGGGTGACCGTATTGTTGGGCCTCTCACAGTTCATGGTCTTTCCTCCAGCGTCAAAGACTTTTTCGTGGAAGGCATTCGCTCGAAAAGTTGAAATGGTTGAGAAGTGGATGGAGTTGATTGAGAGGGCATCGACTCGGATTGTTGGCCTTTACAATGAACCTGGAAACCTTGCTGAAGAAGTGTTGACGAAGCTTTTGGGCCTCAGCTGTGCTTTTTGGGCCTGGGATGGTCATGAGTCCCGCGACGACGCGACGTACACCCCCCTTTATATGAGAGAAAAGACGCTGAAAGTCATGCTCATTGTTGTTCGCGCTCTTGGCGACAGTGTTACGACTGCACCGTCAGATCGGCGTCTCTGGCAAACACTGCGGACGTTCCTCGTCGAATGTCTCGATATCGTACGTGGTGAGCGTTCTCAAATACATGCATATTTGTTATCATCCTCAAAATCGGACTGCCGATAGACTTCGTATCAGGTGCAACCACTCTTACGCCTTCCAATGTCAAGCTCTTCAAAGATGCTTCTCTCTCCCAATCAGTTTGTGCCAGCTTCAGATGTTCGAAGCCATGCTTATTCTTCTTTTGACATAGGCTGTCCCCACTTTCGAAATCAAGCTACATTCTTCCTCTTATTTTGATGCTTTTCTTCTTAGTGGCATTGAAGTCGTGTCTCAGGCTCTGTGCCTTCCCATTCGATCTAAATGGTTCTTTTCAGATTTACTACGGCTCATTCCCGACTCAACACGGCTTCTTTTCGACTTTTACTCCTCGCCTGCCTGTTTGGCATCTCCTGAATTGCGCAGAAAGCTGCTGACCCGCGTAGTCATGAATGTTATACCATTCTACAGGCTGCATACAGGCTTCTGTGGATCTTTGAAAGCCTTGCCTTATCGTCTCTTAAAATATCATCTGCGAAGTCCGGATCTGGAAGATACTGAGTTGAAGGTTATCAAAGAAGCCCAGGCAGTCATTCCAGCTTCTAAAACGGACATCGTCTCGGCGCTAGAAATAGTGAGGTTCGAGCTTCTGGAAGGAGTAAAGGTACGCAACTAGATTTGGATTCAAACACTCGAGCTAATATTTCTCAAGGCTGTTGTGCTCCAATTTATATGTAACAACATTCCGTTCATGGATTCTGAAATGCTTGATGTTACGATGGATGTTGTTACTGCACTGGACCTCGGTTCTCATCGCGATGAGGTATTATCCAAGCTTGAAAGTAGAAGGAATGCCATCGCCACAGCCGTGAATGACAGGGCGAACGGCAATATGATATGGACGCAGAAGGTCCGAGCCCTAGTCGAAGACTTGTATTTTCCCGATCAAGTACTTTGGTCGGATGATGAAGAAAGTGCGCCGGAAGATCAGTTCACTTACATCGCACTACATCGCTTGAAAGAATGTAACCAAAGGTACGTATAGTGCTGAGCCAAAGGAATGGTGATTAATGACACTCCTAGACCACTTCCAAATACAGACTCACCTTTCAGAGTCTCTTTCGCCAAGAAGCTGGCCATCCTCGTTTGCTTACTTTGCCACTGCGATAGTTCCCAGTGTTCTGCTTCATTCGACGTACAATCTCTTCCAATGCTTTCTTCTGCACTTGACAGCGTCGTGCACCTGCTTAATGGCCCTGAAGATGAAGTGACAAGTGAACTTCGGAGGCTGGCTTACGCTGCTCTCACCAAGGTCATTCGACATAATTCGATTAAGGAAGACAGTAATACCATAGATGGAACGTTAGATTTCATTTTTCGTGGCCTTAGAGACAGAGAAAGGAGTGTGCGCTTAGGCGCTGGGTACGTGTCGCTACGGGTTTTGTATCTCTATTCATCGACTTTTCGCTCCTAGCAATGCACTAGCGGCTCTGCTCCACGTCATGGGTGCAAACGGGCTTAGCATTGAGTCGATTTTCGATCGACTTTATCGCCTATTTGACGTTGTCAAGATACCTGTGAAAGAGAGCCTAATCATCTCAATTGGTCAGGTAGGAAAGTACGTCCACACTCAACTTTGTTGTTGTTCCTCCACTGAAAGCGGTGTCAGATCTCCAGAAATGGAAGTCGTAGGACAGTCGTTGTGTTTTTTACTAGCCCAGCTTGGCAATCAAAATCCTGTTCTCAAGGGATCTGCATATATGAAAGTGAGTACCTCATGGACTTTCGATAATTCTGTTTCATTTCTTTTCTAGATTGATAACATCAAACAAGTAACCGGCAAGAGTGTCTATTCATTACTCGGGCGCCACATAGATCGTGTAGCCCCTTTCCTCGTATCACGCTACTATACTCAGCCTGGCCTCCTCACGGAGACTTGCCGTCTTATGGGAATGTCTGTGGCAACCTTCGTCTCAATGACCAGGCAACAAACATATCCTCAACTATTTGGAAGTTGTGACGCCAAAGTTCTCCAGAGTATCGCTCGGGTACTCGAAGTCCCTGTATCTGCTTTATACCTTCAAGAAGCTCCTCAAATTCTTGCCTATGTGTTTCAGTTGCAGGGTCCTGGACAGACAAAGAAGGCCATCGAGTTCATCGAACACATGGTTGCTACTGACTTACCGGGAAGTGTGACGGTCACCATCCAAGACCTGCTCAAGAGCAGCCAAGTTCAGACACTTGCTGAGATCATCATTGAGTTGGGGCACGCTCACAAAGCTAATGCCGTTCGTCTTTACTTTGTTAAAGGATGTTTACTTGTTAATCGTTGCCTTGCTACAGGCTTTGGCCGCCTTAAGTAAACTGCAACAGGCGTTAGCCCCCGTGAAACAAAATCGTTCTCAAGATTTGGCGACCTTCCTCAAGCCCCACACCCTTGGCGTTTTCTCCCAGCTCAGTGATTTTTTGCAAGAAGTGAAGGTCAAAGTGTCAATTGAACGGAAACAGACAATTCTACGAAGTATGGGGGCCTTAGCGTGTCATGTTGGAAAAGCTATCAGTGACTATGCCCCTCAGGTTACTTTGAATTCTAATCTGCTGTATTCCTACTGACATGTAGTCACAGTACATGTCTACCTTTCAAACCATGGTCATTGTAGAGGAACTTTCAGACGTTACCCTCGAGACCTGGCATGTTTTTCTGACCATGTTGGAACCTGACGAGATCAAGCCCTACATTGGACCCACGACAGCAGCGTTCATATTCTCATGGGTAACATTCAACATGAACGCTCGTAAGTTCGCCTTGCGATCGCTAGAGTACCTCATCCTCGAAATCGGTGAAAAGCTCGATGAGCATTTGGACGACGTGGTTGACTTGTCGACCATACCTGAACTTGCACATCTTCATGAACACTTGGACCACCTCCGGCGAAAATGGACTCCCGAAGAACACCTCCAGCGGATTTTGAGCCATTGCACTAGTGACAATCTCACCGTTGCAGTATTGTCGATTGACGAATTGAAAAGATTCCTTGTCGCTGAAACTCAACTCATTCGTCAATTTGCCTCTGGTGATGTATACGATCCAATGGTTGGCCAAATCATGACGACCTTGATTGCTGCGTCATGTCGAGATGGTGATGGAACAGAGCCGTTAAGACTGCTGGCTTTCGAATGCATTGGAATCCTTGGCGCGTTGGACCCTGATAGGCTCGAGATCAACGTCCAAGACCCAAGTATGATCGTCTTGAATAATTTCACGGACGAGGAAGAAGCTATTTTGTTTGCAATGCACCTCATCCGAGATCTCCTTGTTGGTGTCTTTCGTGCTACGAACGATGTCGTCTACCAGAGATATCTCGGCTTCACTCTTCAGGAGCTGTTAAGAGTGTGTCATTTCACGCCATCCCTCATAGGTTCCGGAAGTGGAGGTCCTCCTTCCGCAAAAGTACGGAACAGGTGGAAGAGTTTACCAAAACACGTCGTGGAAACCCTCATTTCTCTCCTTGATTCCAAATATTCCTTCCATCCATCTCCAGTAGTCCAGACTGAACATCCCATTTATCCTACTCAGTCCACATATCGGGAGTGGATTCAAATCTGGACCTGTCATCTCATAGACAAGGCATCTGGGCCAACAGCTCGCAACATTTTTGCTTCATTTCCCCCTACGGTCCGGAATAAAGATGTCGTAGTTGCCTATCACATTCTTCCTCACCTGGTATTAAACATCTTAATATCGGGCCATGATGACGACGCCGAAGCTATTCGTATTGAGCTAAAGGCTGTCCTAGAAGATCAAATTAATCCTGACAGTTCCTCGGCGCCGGACAAGAAGCTGCTCAGTGCACAAGTCAGTTCTTTGTTTCGTAAGAATAGTCTGAAATTGATGAATCGATGGTGAACATTTCAGGCCGTATTCATGATCATGGATCATATCAACAAGTGGGTTCGCGTGGTGCGTCAGAATATCGGTAAAAAGAAGAGTGAAAGCAAACGGGCTCGGGACAATCAAATCGACAGCAAACTGGAGGAACAACTCCTGCGAGTCGACTCTATACTCTCCAGTATCGACCAAATTCTGATAGCGAGAGCCGCTTTCCAATGCAAGGCTTACGCGCGGTCCCTTATGAGCTTCGAAAGGCAGATAGTTGCTCTTCAAGAACAATCGCCGAACAACAAGGATCTCCCTGGCTACTATGAACGACTTCACGAGATATACTCTCATCTAGATGAACCCGACGGCATGGAAGGCGTCTCCACTTTGATTCTCTCGCCATCTCTGGAACATCAGATCCGTCAACACGAGAGCACAGGCAGATGGACGTCCGCACAGAGCTGCTGGGAGGTACGGCTGCAACAATCACCAGATAATGTTGATTTCCACATAGGTCTTCTTCGTTGCTTGCGAAACCTTGGACACTATGGTAATCATCTTTTCTGATATACCCTTTTAGCATCATTTATAGAATTCATTGGCTAGACACCCTGAGGACACATGTTAAAGGTGTTCTTATCCGACATCCCGAATGGGAGGCTGCTTTAGCTGGATTTCACGTTGAAAGTGCATGGATGGTCCGCGCATGGGATGAGGTTCAGGACATGGTAGAACGTACATCTGCTCAGTCGTCATCAATTGTCATGGCGCGACTTCTCCTTGCCATGCGTGCTGGCGACTCTGAGAAAATTTCGAAGTCTATATCTGTTGCACGTTCAGTCCTAGGTGCTCCCATAACTGCAGCGGGAATCAGAGGGTACCGCAGATCCTATGAAGCCGTTTTGGACCTCCATCTTATGCACGAGTTGGAGACAATACAGGGTGTGCTGACGCACTTGCCATCTGGTTCGCAAGCTCCATCTCAAAATCGACGTCGTCGAGCTCTGGTGTCGTTGTCAGAAACGCTCGCCGCCCGCTTCGAATCTACATTGCCCACATTTCGTACTCGCGAGCCCATTCTCAGCTTGCGCAGGACAGCCTTTTCACTATCGTAAGTCGGCTACTTGCATGTCGTTCGTCTTCGCTTATATTGAATGTAGCTCCGTTCCCCGTCGAACACTCGCTAGTGAACACGGACGATCTTGGTTGACTAGTGCAGCCATCGCTCGGAAAGCCGGGCACTGGCAGACGGCGTACAGCGCTATGCTTCAAGCTACGCAAAATAAAATCAAGTTTTCTTTCTTCGAAAGTGCTAAGCTTATCAAAGCGTTGGGAGAACCACTGCGCGCACTCACGGAACTGGAAAACTCCATGAGGTCCCTTGGCATGCTAGAAGAATCTAGTGTCGTCGATCTGACCCAGGATGATGATGAGATGAAAAACATGAAAGCCAAGGCAAGCCACATTTGAATCTGGCACGTTTAGCGTTCTCAACGTGTAATAGGCACAAGTCCTTCGCGCTCGCTGGATGAATGAGTCTGACAGGTTCGACATAAGTGCAATCTTCAAGATTTTTACAGACGCGACGCAGTTGCGACCAGAGTACTTTCCTCCCCATCCCTGTGTTTCCGATATTTACTCATTGATCCACTGTTCATAGATGGGAAAGTGCTCACTTCCATCTCGGTCAATTTCACGATGAATGCTTCAAGAACTTGCCAGTGTCCGAGCAGGGAAAACGGTGAATAGAAAACAGTTTAGCCTGTCATTGATTTCTTAGTCTTCCCAGAGGAGTCAAAATGAACCTCTACACCGTGCGATCCTTTGCGAAAGCCATCAAATTCGGGTCCAAATATGTGTATCAAACTGTCCCCCGCCTTCTAACAATATGGTTGGATTTGGGTGACGACAGAGCCATAGCTGGAACGGATGTGTTCAAGAGATTGAATGAAAACGTTTCAAAAGCTATAGCGGATTGCCCGGCTTACAAGGTCGGTCTTTTAGCTTCATTTCGGTCAATGCATCTTACGTTTTCAGTGGTACACGGCATTCCCTCAAATTGTTTCTCGCGTGGGACACTCCAACCCTGAAGTGTATCAACATTTATCCAAGCTTATTGTGCAAGTCTTGCAAGAGTACCCCAAACAAGCTTTATGGCTTTTCACGTCAGTGGTCAAGTCAACAAAGCCCAATCGGGAGCATCGAGGAAAGCAAATTCTGCAACAACTCCAGGTGATTGCAACTAGCCTTCCTGAATAGCAAAATTTATTGAATTCTTGTAGAACAATCCCAATAACTCGGGCAAGGAAGTTGCAGACCTTGTTCAACAGTGTCTTACAATGACGAATGAATTACTCAACCTTTGCGATTACCCCATCGACGATGACAAGAAGACTCTTACAATGAAGGACTTCAAGCGTCTGGCTGAGTTGGGAAAGTCTCCCCTTATCGTTCCACTTCAGGAGTCCTTAACTGCAAGTCTCCCGCCTACCTCGTCTGCCGAGTCAAATTACCAACCTTTTCCCCCGAACGCTCCAACATTTGCGAGTATGTCCAAGTTCTTTTGTGGTCCTTTCACATCAACTGAAAAGCGTTGAGAATTCTTTGACGAGATTGAAATCATGCGCTCACTTGCTAGGCCTCGCAAGATCACGATACAAGGGAGTAACGGCCAGATATACATGTTCCTCGGAAAGCCGAAGGATGACCTCCGCAAGGATGCCCGTTTGATGGATTTCAATGCCATCATTAACAAATTGCTGAAGGCGAATTCGGAATCACGTCGACGGCAGCTTCGTAAGTACTTGACTCGCACGAAATTGACTGCCACAGTTCTTACTAGGAAAAAGACATCAGAACGTACGGCGTCGTGACGCTCAATGAGGAATGCGGTTTTATTCAATGGGTGCCGAATACAATACCCATTCGTCCCGTTCTTGTCAAGTATTACGAAGCGAGACGTATTCGCAGCTGGGTACGTTCGAATCACCAGCGGTTTGTTGGATATCGACTGTTGACTTCCTCAACTCTCGACAGACATCCGAGATGAGCGATTCCTTCAATCGGATTAAAGTTGCTAAGGATAAAGACGCAGCGGACATTTATCTTCGAAAGATTTTGCCCATGTAAGGCTCTACAAGTATTCACATTGCCAAAGACTGAGTTTCATCAGGTTTCCGCCCGTGTTCCATGATTGGTTCATCGAGACGTTCCCGGAACCCACTGCGTGGCTTGCGAGCCGCATGGCATATGGTCGAACAGCTGCCGTGATGTCCATGGTAGGGTTTATCCTTGGGTATGATCAGCGCCTTTTCCTGTCGAATTTTCTACTCACTATGTTTTATCCTAGCCTTGGCGACCGACACTGCGAGAACATTCTGCTTGATAGTGTCACGGGAGATGTTGTTCACGTCGACTTCAATTGTCTGTTCGAGAAGGTTCGTATCGGCCGGCTTCCTCCTTGTAGAATGGTCCTGAGTGTGGCGATGTGCAGGGAAAGACTCTAGAAACACCAGAACGAGTGCCATTCAGGCTGACTCAAAACATGATTGATGGACTGGGCGTGACAGGGGTCGAAGGTCAGGCTTTTCCCTCTGAGTGATCGGTGTAATCTTACGTCTCTGAATTTGCAGGTGTCTTCCGAATCGCATGCGAAGTGACAATGCAACTCTTGCGAGATCACAAGGATTCGCTCATGAGTGTTCTCGATGCATTCATTCACGATCCTTTGGTTGAATGGGAAGATGAGAAGCGTAAGCTGGTACGTGAATTTCTTTTGGAAATTTTGCACTGTATAAAGCTGTTTCGGGATTAGGAACGGGAACCCACGCGCAGAAATCAGGTAAAACCCTCTGTGGACCTTCGCATGCTAGCAAAGAATGCGTTGAATCCCATCGAGAAGAAGCTGAAAGGGATATACTCGACGAGTAAAGAGAGGCAAGAAAAGGAGATATCGACGAGCAATCTTGTCCAGATGCTCATCCAGGAAGCGACTGATTCTTGTAATTTGGTATGTACCATGTGGATTTTCCATCACCAAAGTGTCTGACGTATTGTACAGGCAAAAATGTACCCAGGTTGGGCACCATGGCACTAAGAATGATGTATATATATCGCTGTTTCTCACATAATGTAACTATAATACACACATTATACAGATATACATGGAAGTTATGACTATAGTGGTTGTGGAGTTGCAGCTAGCTGCTCCTGCAGTTTCTTGAGCTCCTTCTCTTTCTCAATCAGAATCCCCCTCCACTTTTCCTGTTCAGCAATGACTGACTGTCGTGCTGCCTCCAAACGTTCAGCCTCCTCTTTCTCCATCTGAGATGTAAACTCAGGTGTACCGCCCTTGGAAGCCTCCAGAGAAGCAGGATGAGCCAGGTGGAAGGGCACCGGCTTGCGCTTGTTCTTGGGCAGATGGGTGACGGGGTGGCTTGTGAGAATGTTCAGAAAGTTTTGGTACGGGTCGTGAAAAACAATTTCGTCGTATTGCCAGGAGTGAACGGGGCCGGCTTTGATCGCAAGGTCGAGAGTGGGGATCTCAGGCTCTCCGCTTGCAGTCCATGGGTGCAACTTTAGGTGGTGATACACAGTGATGGCTTTTTCGCCACTTTCTTGAATGAAGTTGATGCGAATCTGGATATCGAATTCACCCCATCTTTCGATAAAGATTAGTGATGACACCGCAAAGAATCACGCAAAAAACATACCCTGTTTCTGAGACCTCAAATGGGGGTTTGTCCACATCTGATAGTGTTTAATGTTTGAAGGTAAAATTATGAATAGGAACAAACATACTTCGTGTTGGATTAGGATAAGTGTCATGGAGCTTAAAGGTGACGCGCTTGATAAAGTAGCTGAGGTCGTCTGCACCGCCAACCTGATCATGATTCTCTGCAGATGCCGCGCTGCGGACAGCAACAGTCCATCTGTGGGTGTGTTCACACGACGACACGGGAAGCCTCTCGCGCTCTGGCACGGTCAGAACGATCGCAGTGTTGCCATAGATGATGGGCCGGAATATGCTAACACCCTGTTAGAGTGCTGTGAGCAGAACGAGGGGCACAACGAGAGGAGGGGCAACGACGGACATACTCTGACACGGACGCGGTCCTGACTGGCCATGGTTGGTCTCGGCGTTGGCCAGCTCGGCTTTCGGTTGTCGGACTTGAACCGAACTCCGCAACCTCCCGCTTTCGACTCTCGACGAACAACGCTCCCTACATAACCATGTTGCTGCTCTCTCCCCTCTACAACAGTGCGTTCGCTCGGTTGCTCATGATTATTGCTGTTGCTGACGCCAAAATAGAGCCTAACCGCGTCATCGAGAGGCAAAGGGCCATTCAGGTATGCATACACCGTGTTCAACCGCCTCATACCTCTGAATTGTCTTTAGAATGACCCCAGGAAGATCATGTTCCGTCTTCCCAGGTCCGGGCTCTACATTGGTCAGTCTTTATCCTCCACAAAGATTGTCTCTATCCAAACTGTCTTGTAAGGTGTCTATGGTGCCATTTTCGCCGCGAGTTCGGTTGGAACTGTTTTTGGTATCTACTCATTAATTAGGGTGAGTAGTACCGGTACTTTTTGTGTCTGCGTGACTCATAACCACTTTCCAGGGCAAGTCAGATTAGATGTGTTTATAGACGCTTCAAAAATCAAACCAGCTTCTTCCATATCTCAAGATGATAGTCTATCTTCGCGCGAAGTCAGTTGGAAGTCAGCTGCACACACACCAGTTCAACAGCATATCTTTCGGCAATCTTGCCTTTTTAGCATCTTCCTGTTGTCTATCCTCTATAAAGTAAACGATCACAACTCGAGACCGGTGCAAGATATTTTTTTCTTCATTGCACTGCCGATCAACGTTAATATGAACGCGAGTTATCCAGAAACCCTCAGAAACCTGGACGATTGCTCCTACACAAGCAAGCGAGCGTTGCACTGGTGTTTGTCGTGACGCGCAGCTTTAAGCGAGTGTTTCGCTGGCGTTTGTCGTAACATGCAACGCAGGTTGTTCAGTATTAGTGCCGTAATGTTTTAATGCTGTACAAGTGCTCAAGATCAATATCAATGCTGTGTATCCGTTTCAGGAGTTTGAAAGATCGCGATCATGATGCTTGCAGAAGTTGCAATGATGGGAGTCTCAGTGGGTGTATGTCCCACATGACCCTGCAGAAACAGGCTTAAAGCTGTCAATGCTCACCCCGTAAGAAGTAAATTACATGTGCCTCGCCCACGACCTTTCACGATCCTACACTCATGTCCCCCGCCCTAGCATACCATAATCAAGATATGAAGCAACCTCACAAGCAACGCGAGGTATGTCCAGAATATGACTCGGTCAGCAGAAGGTGATTTCACGTCATCGATATCGTACATGGGCAGTTTTTGACATTCGCCTATCAGCAATAGCAATGGAAGCAGGAGTGTGCACTGGCAGTCTTCGGAAGAATCGGCGCCTCTAATTCAACGGTCCCTGAGGTTCATGCTGGATAACTTCGCTCGAGTGCTCGTTGGCTAACCTCTCTTTTGTTGAAGCACACCACGACCAGACCCTCCTTCCAATAGGCGGGAGCGCTACGTTTATACATATAAAATACTCGCAGGATCCACTCCCCTAGAGTTCCGTATCTCGTACGTCCATCTATTTGCGTCTCCCATCGACATCAGCTTACCGGCATTCTAGAGTAGAACCTGCATCTGGGTCACCGACCCCAGGAAAATATGCCTTCCGCCTAACGATGAAATGCAACGGGATCGAACGTGTTATGTGCGAACCGACCATATTGAAGCTTTATGTTGACCCGCGGACCCTCGACTTCGTTGTTTTGTGAGCGCATTGAGTACTATACTCTGGCGCCACGCTAACAGCTTGTCACTCAGTGTCTACCCTGGGAAATCGAGTATACCTGCGGGGTCTCTGTTTTCCCTCCGTGTCTGGGTGCGCGCCAACGGGGTTGAACACCGGGTGTTTGCGGACGACGAGCTATGGGTGGGGAAGGACCTCGACTTTTATTCGATCAATCAAGCCTCCATTATGATTTTGAGGAGTGTGGACAACAGATCGCAATTGTACCATGGGTACGTCGGACGCGCGCTGGTCACCTTTAGCTGCAGGTACCATACACTCTTTTTCTCGATTCTACGGTAGCTCACGTTCCTTTCTTCCTCTCACCTTGACAAAGGTGGCAACGTGTGAACGAAAACTTGTACAAGTATTCGATCGACTACGACTCGAACGGCATAGGCGGAAATCTAATAGAAGATCTACGACTGCGCATAGATGGTGATCCCCGTACGGTGACATTCCTCATCTAGTAAGTCTTAACCCTCCTTCTTATCTCAGTCCCTAAATTTATCTTTCCCTCCTTCCAACGTATAGTTCAGTTCCCATAAGCTCCGTACCCGCCGGTTCCTCGCACCGTCTGCGCATATGGACCAAGTCCCTCGTGAACACGCCTGCAACCGAACCATCCACACTTCCGTTCCAGGACTCATATACCTACCAAAGGATATACAAGAACGATATGCTCAAAATTGGAGCACACCTTGATTTTGAGAATATGAGCACGAAGGCCACTATGGGCTTTGCGGTTGGTTCCGTGCAGACGGTCGTTGCGTCCAGCCCGCCCCCGCTCCCCCTCCCCGGACTACCCCCCTCTTCTGCTTCGCGGAGTACATACCACGATGAAAAAGCACAGAAGGGCTATATATAGATGGCCTGTGTGATCCAGCTTCGATTGGGCATGTGTGTTGTTCGCTTGGGTATTTAACTTATTCGTTTTCAGATGTAAATGTACTTGTACCACCACCTGATTATGCTTCAAACAGCAGCTTACGATATTCCCTGGGATTGTATCCTTCTTTCTTTACGTATAACTCATATTTTTATCGTATAATATGCTCACATGTAGTGTCTACTCATGTTCACGAATGCCATGATCATGTGTTTCTGTAACTTTTTTCTGGACATGGAAGATCTATCTCAACTACATCCTGCCTACCTACTGCCAGTGCCGATTCGGACTGTCAAACGCAACTGCTTCCCCAAAAATTCACACATTTCTACGCGGTTTGCACGACTAGAGAAATGTCACTCTTGCTTGAGAAAGTTGTATCAGTAGCGGAGCTAAATTTGTAGGAAGGCGGCCCTAGGCGGCCGCGTACTGGGAACTCTCATGTCTTGCCAGGTGCCAGACTGTTGAGGATGTGAGAAAGAAATCAGCAGCCGTCTGGGCCCTAGTGCGGCAGTGCCTGATACTGCAGCGAAATAATCCTCAAGTTTCGAGACCAGTGTCTTATCCTTCAAGTTAGTTTCCCAAGGCGAAATGATAAAAGCAGGCATCTCGCTGCGTTCTTTACAATTTCCCCTCGCCTTTGTCTCCGAGTCGCAAGAACAAGGACTGAAAAGTATATGTATATCAAACTTTCTTCTTGTTTAGTGAATGACGGGCACCGTGGCTCAAATGCTCGAGCTAACCCACTCGGACGAAAAGCGGTTTCATTCATTTCATTGTGCTAGGGATGACGGAATACACTGTCCTGTGATGGTTCATGAAACATATGGTCTTTCTGGATCCTGACATTAATCACATCACACTTTAACTTTAGCTGCCAAGAACTCGGACCACTCCTTAACACCCCAGCTGCTTGAAACCTCGTTAGCCACAAGACCGTCCCAGAGTACAGTTGGCGACACATGGATGCTGTTCTGCCTCGAGAATTTGACTGAAGAAATGACGTCAGTATATCAAAGACCCCTCATATATGATGATCGCAGGAGACACACTAGTGTACTTGAGATCGTCGGTCACAGCGTTGCCTCCATTCGGCGTGCTCTTCAGTTTCAGGAGTTCCTTAAAATCTTCAACAGCAGCGGGAGGGATGACCTGCGCTGCGAGCTTGGCGAGGTTCTCTCGGATCTGGAGGGGCGTGAGGGTAGAGGTTGGGATATCGAAATAGTCGCCCTGTTTCTTGAACAACTGCGGGGATTCAAGAAGAAAGGATAAATGTGGATTGAATCTACTTACCAAAAGAGAGTAGGACCAAAAGTGTTCAGGCGATGCGCGTGCGACCTTGAAGGACAGATATCGTCAATATATGCGCTGATCTGACATTAATGATTCGTGCACACCGCAAGAGCAGACTCGTGAGTCAGCGTAGAAGTTGCGTGCCACGGCTGGACCTGAAGACGGATGATCGCCTTGACCTTGCCAGCGTATTTACCTCCTGACTCAAAGAGAGGCTTGAGGACACCGTCGATCACCAGAGCTATTTTGGCGCTAATATATGATTAGCCACGACCCCACAGGTAGTTTTGCTCGTGAATCAATCCCGAACCTGAACGGGCAGACATAATCCACTGTCCGATTCTAGATAAGGATGCATGTACCGCTACAACAACTTGAACCTTACAGAAGATATCAAGAGTGTGCGGCGCGTCGAGTGAACCAGCTACAACTAGAGGGCGAAGGGAGGGTTGAAGTGCCATTGAGATTTGAACGCTAGATTAGACAGCGATGCTGTAGTGATGGTGGTTAAAGATATGTAGGTTAATCATGAACACTATGTACAACTTGGCTACAGTACTACGTCATCACGGCGCACGCAAAACATCGCGTGCTTGAATTGAAATCGCCTGATTATCTCTTGTAATTATGTCAAACAACTTAGCTAGTACTATTGTTTTACAAGCCAAGCTCGAGAGAGGTAAGTATATGTGGCTCCTCCGAGTCGTCTCCGAGTCGTGTCGTGAACCATTTCTAAAAATAGATATCGGATTGTTCCGAAAGTCCAAATTGGGTTGTTCGTGTGTCTGGTAGCCAGGTACTTAGCCTTTCTCGAGAATAGCCGCTGATTTCGCATCTGCCAATGGTCCGCTCGAGCATTGAACGTTTCAAACTGAGTTGTGCATCTTCACTATCATGATCAGCTGGTAAGTAGTATTTATATGCCTCTGTAGCCAGCGTTTTACTTTGAGAAATGTTTATTTGCCTAATCTTATTGCTCTTCAATCCTCCTGATTCATCGGCAGCCTCCCATAATACGCATGATGTTCTCAAATGGATTGATGCACCGTGCGGGTAACTATTACTACTATCTTTCAAGTTCTGTGCGATTCTCTCAGAATTGTTCTCAGGGGTTTCTAGCAGCTCACATACCTAAACTTCTGTAAGTCTCAACCGACTACCTGGGCCGCTCTTCTCTTATCAACAATTAAGATTATAAAATATCCTCCGGCTGAACTTTGAGTTCTCGGAGCACCACATAGGCCCCATAGCTTCTCTGATTAATCATCTGACAGTGTCTTGTGAATTACTGTGGGACCGTTGAATTACCATGTGTGGAGGAATGGATAGCATAAAAGGGCTGTCTTCCCCTGGATAGCTCCTCCAAGTCTTTGGACTTTCCCATTGTGAAACCATGCCTGGAACTGTTTTTCCCGAAACTCCTCGTCACATCCCACCTCCGCCAACGAAGGAAAACTGTGGGTGTTACCTACGTTGTCTTTTATGCTCATCAACATTGTCATGACGTGATATTCGATATTTCAGTGGACTTTGCAGACCTAGCTATCATTGATCTCGCGAAATTTGGTACTCCTGAAGGAAAAGCGCAGCTCGTTCAGGATGTGCGCAATGCAATGAGTACGGTTGGCTTCTTCTACGTTATCAATCATGGATACACGCAAGAGCAGGTATTGCTTTCTTTATTTTATCCGATGCAATTCTCATTTCGTAGACCCGGCGTATCTTCGATATTGCAGAGGTCCCCTTCACCGTCAGCGACCAAGAGAAGCAGAACTATGTTGGTAAAATGAAGGAAAACGGAAGCTATCAAGGCTACAAGCCACGCCAGTATTGGGTAACCAGGATTTGCGTGGTTTCATTCATTCAATCTTTTACTGACGATGCATCCTACAGCACATAGATGCCGGAGTCCAGGACCAGATTGAGCAATATAACAGTCAGTGTAAACTTCTCAATAAATATTTTGTGCAGACCATTTCCCCTAGTCCATTCCGACGTCACTGCCAAGGAACATCCAGAGGCCTTGCGCCCATTTTTGCCAGAGATTGAGGCGTTTGCGCGACACAATCACTTCAACGTCCTCCTTCCACTGTTGAGGTACGGTAGAAAAATCCCGTATTGAATTGAGTGAGAACCTTTAATAGGTTGCTCGCTCTCGGACTCGAACTCCCAGAAGAGACATTTGTAGAAAAACACAGCTTCGCTTCTGACTTGTCGGAGACATGGAGTATGTCTTTCTCTATTTGGAATGCGTGTATTGCTCAGCAGTGATTATTTCAGTCCGCATAATGAAATAGTTAGTAAATTGGCAGGTT
>JAGGAR010008041.1:0-41617 GCA_017657315.1 Termitomyces sp. K1Ag
GCCGAATGCAGGCTGATGCGTCTGGAACATGTTGACCCAATGTCGGCCATCTGTTTCTTTATTCAAGTTTACCTTTTGAGACACTTTGAATCACTTTTTGAGATTTGGCACTCAATGTTGTCCATATCGTAGGACAAGGACTCACTACCTTTGTGACTTCTATTGTGATCTATGATGAAGTAGTATATACCTAAGATCCTGTCGAAAGGATCAGCTATTCTGCGTTCACGATCCCTTCAAAAAGTGCGTTTTGAAACTCCCAACCGTTTTGAAAGCCATAACACGTGATAGTATTACTAGTGAGTGACATAGACGTGATGATTACAATTGTCACGGGCTTCAAGCTTCAACTTACGCGGCATCTTTGAACGTTGAACGTTGAACGTTGAGTCCCTACTGACGTTTGTCTCATTGGTTGCCGAAACTTACAAAGGCATCAACTTTCCCGGCTTCCTTCACCGACAAGAATGCATGACACTCTTACAGGAAGCTAATCGTACAGGCATCTAGATGAGACACTACTTAATCTACCAGTTCCCAAATACCGATTTGAAGTAAGTAGTGAATGTGCTGCACTTCACGATTTGCTGTATTTTCAAGTGCAACTATGTGATGGCAAAATCAATGTAGTGACATTACTTATGACCCCATAAGCACTTCTGACTTGACAAGCAAGGGGATTGTACATAAGAGCGCCATGACATAGCACGACATTGTCATTTGAACAGAGATGAACAAGGAGTATATTCTACCACACATTATTTTTAGTACTAAGAGTACTTATAGTTGGATGGTTTTGTGTTGAGTGTGAGAAACAAATTAAAGCCAGATGACCTCAGACGCCACAACGGAGGTAGTTTTCGATGGGATTACCTTCAAATAGCCAATTAAACCCAGTATTAAGATAGAATAACTACATGCAAGAAAGAAAAGAAGACTGGACTGAGTAGGAGGAAGAACAGGCATACACGTAGATCTTGGTGGTACAAGGTATAAATGAATCTACTTTCTCCGGGTTATTGTTATCGGACCAGATCCATCCTTTGGACCTGAAACAATAGCTTTCAAATCTGGAAGCATCTTGAATATGACAGTTTTGGGATAATCATTCGTCAACGCAGCTGCAGGGGGATAGAATTTATGTTCTGAAATCTGAAATTGTGACACGGAACAGTGGACACCTATACTCACGATCGCCCTTGTGTATCACGTCAATCATTGCTTCCTCCCAATATTGAGCGAATAAGTTAGCTTGATCTGGGTCTTCCGAGAGGTCTTTCAACGATACCGTTTGGCCGGTAACCGGATCTCTTTGACCGAACCAGAGAAACTTGACCAGACCTTCGGCGATTATCATGGTCTGGACCGTATGATTGCCACGCAAGTCATTCTTGAAGTTGTCAATAGCGCAAGCAGGACACTTCATCTCGGTGATAAGAGATAGAACTTTCTCTCGCGTCATAACTTCACCGGCAATCATCTGGAAGTTAACATTCAAGCACAACGACGCGTAGGTAGGGCGGGTGAGACACGAACGCGGAACTGTTTCTTCGGATTTTGAACGTTGCCTCGTTTTACCAACTCAATACAGAATCTAATGTTATGATAACGGGAATTCGAAATGAGCATGATTATCGCGACAAATTCGACACCACGCACACATGTTTGGATAAAAAATCGTCAGGCTGATTACGCAAGTTGAGTGCCCAGAGCGACCACCTCTGAATCGCGTCGCGCCATTCTTGAGTCCACCTGTTGAGCGAATTGAGGATTTCAGTACCGGCGAGGTCGCCTTCTACATGTTTATACACGTCGTCGTTGCAACATTTTTTGTGCTCAGGCCACGCTGCCTTTTGGCATTCCCTGGAGCAATAGCGCACCATGCTGGCGCGTCGAGGCGTGCATCAGATTCGCGACAAGAATAGCATGTGACGAGAACTTGACGCACCGGCAGCGGGCGCACGTTTTGACATTGTTGCGTCCAGCATAGAAATAGCAGTAGCTGCAACGACCACGCGTGTCAGACATGGCGGGCAGAGAAAGGCACAAAAATGAACTTGTCTGTAATTAGTTCATGGTAAGTAGGTTTATTATGGATCGATTTCTCACGTGGCGGTTATGCAGGGTCCTGTTTACATACTGTAGCGAACTCACAGATACCATGGCTGCTCGCCCACCTCCAGCAAGGCCCCATATTGGAATTAATCCTTCGAATCACTTCAATCCTCGAGGAATCAGCGATTGGGGCGAGGATGATGCTTGGGATAGTGGTTCAGATTCAGAATCTCCACGTCAATCGTCGCTCACCAAATCGTGGAATCATACGCGAACATCTCCTAAACCGGTTCCGAAAGCCAACAACACTTCGTCATCCCCCACACTCGCTTTCTCATATACGCATGTGAGCGCTCCGAATCCAAGTTCTTATCGAGAACATGCCCCGATGGATTCAAAAGGTGGATGGACGATTGTCAAGACGACCAACGGTCGGACACCTGGTGATAATGGCGACGCATCAGGAGAAGATTCCTTTGAGCAATTGGAGGGTCAAGGAGATGTCGACGTCGAGGATGACATGATACTTGGTGATCTGGATACCGATGTACCTCAAACTCAAGTCTCGACCTTTCCGCAATCAAAAGCTAAACGCGGACAAGGAATCATACGAGGAGACATAGATGATATTGTCCTTGGTATTTTATCTTCCAATCTCATATTTTCTTCAATTCCTTAATACCTGTTAGATCCGTTCAATGGTATCAGACATCGAGCTCGACGTCCTGACAAACTTGCGCAGCCGGAAGCGCAGCCCAAAAGCGCTTTACCGAAGGACACTCCTGCAGTTCGAGAACGTTCAGAGAAGCTTCTTAGAGAAAGGTCAATACGGTCGAACAGGAGACACAAGTTTTTGGATTGCCTTTCGAGTCAGGATGTCAATATCGGTATGTATCGTTTATCCAGGTGATAGTGCTCTGCCAAATGTCTTTTTATAGCCGAGCTACGAAAGCTTGCTTGGGCTGGTATACCAATTGATCTTCGACCTATGGCCTGGCAACTTCTTCTTGTGAGTACCAGTGTCCAGTGTTACCTTACACTTCTAAGAATTCACTCGCATTCAAGGGATATCTTCCCCTTCCGACACCTCTGCGTTCAACGACGCTCGCGCGAAAACGAAACGAATACCTTTCTTTAGTCGAGGTAGCTTTTGCGCGAGATCGTGAAGGTCTTGATCAGCAAATTTGGCATCAAATAGAGATAGATGTACCACGCACACGCCCTGGTGTGAGGCTTTGGATGTACAGTACAACACAGCGGGTGGGTTTGATCAATGCAACTTTGTGACGAAGATCAATACTTTTGGTAGAGCCTGGAACGGATTCTCTACGTTTGGGCGATTCGACATCCGGCAAGCGGCTATGTCCAGGGAATAAACGATCTCGTGACACCTTTCTTTCAAGTCTTTCTCTCTGCGTACATAGGTGTGCTCAAGTCATCACAATTACCGTGGCATTAATCACTGATGTATCGAATAGACTCGGATCCCGAAAATTTTGATCCATCCCTTTTATCCACAAATGTCTTGAATGCAATTGAGGCCGATTCCTTTTGGTGTTTGTCGCGCCTTCTTGATGGTATTCAAGACAACTATATTTTTGCCCAACCTGGTATTCAACGAAGTGTCCGTCGGATGGCAGAACTAGTAGCGCGGATAGATGGTATGTTCACTTCATGCTATTGCCTGTGGGGTCGTTGATCTGATTGCCTTGCCTGTCTCAAGTTCCTTTATCGGCTCACCTGGAATCACAGAACGTAGAATTTATGCAATTCGCATTTCGATGGATGAACTGCTTGCTGATGCGGGAAATTAGCGTGCAAAATACCATTAGGATGTGGGATACCTACTTGGTAAGGTTGTTGGTGCTCATGTATCCTATATTTTCTAACAATTATATAGGCTGAAGGGCCTGATGCCTTCTCACAATTCCATCTGTATGTCTGCTCGGCGTTCCTTGTTAAGTGGAGTGAGCAACTACGGCAGATGGATTTTCAGGTATAGACCTCTTCAATGTGAGGCACCGTGAAATAAACAGTTTGATACAGGGAATCATCATGTTCCTCCAATCGCTCCCTACACAGGACTGGGGTGATCATGAGATAGAAATGCTTCTAAGTGAAGCGTTTGTACTCAATTCAATATGGCAGAATGCACAGAGCCACTTTGGCGGAAAATAGAAGATTGGAAGTTTTTGCCAGATTTATGCAAACATATTTGATGTATCAATAGAGGGTCTTGCGCTTCCAAAGGCAAAAGAATAAAAAGTAGTACGAGAGGGTAATCAATCGACTATTTCAATTTGAAAACATTTGAAAATCAAGTGCAAGCAATTAAACGTCTGATTTGACCTCTATTGAGGCGATCTCTTTCTGGAGCACCTCTCGCAGAGTTGTTGCAGCCTTTTCGTCTGCAAGGCGCACAGAATATGTCCGTGACACACCAGTCTCGTCGTGACCGATAAATGAGAGCGATTTCTTGTTTTGAGTAGGCTTTAGACCGGAGTAAAGCTTGAAGTTCTAGGAAATACTCGCCATCAGAACGAATCATCGTACCAATAGATAGGAGGTACCTACCAAAACAATCTTCCCTGTGCTACTATTTCGTAGAAGAATCCTACGTGTGCCTGTTTCTCGATGTTTCTTTATCCGAAGAATACCTAAGAATATGCAAACTTCAGCAGTAATCTTCGCTATGGATCGGTGCAACTCACCAATTCCTAGATCAGCCCAAGAAGAGCCGGAATCTGTTTCGTTCAGTCTGAATACCTTTAACCTGGTATCATGTACCGTGTCCTCATCCTCTTCACCCTTTCCTGCCTCATCATGTGGGTTTTTGGTAATCAGACCGAGGCCACCCTCAGCCGTGGCACCATCCGTCTGGCTTTGTGTACCCTCATCACTGTCCTCCTTTTTATCTAAAGAATTCTCACTTGAAAGATCTGATTCTTGCGTCTTCGTTGGAACTCCAAAACCAAAACCGACAGGATTACCGATGCTTCCAGTCGAACCAGTGGGTTTGCCAAAGGATCCGAATGATGGGATCTTAAGCGGGGCTGAGAACTCTGAACTAGTGGTGTTATTGGTGTTCCCGAAGAGACTGGTAGTGGTTGATCCAAAGGACGTAGACGCCCTGCTGCCAGTCTTTCCAAATGAGAAAGGTGAAGAACTAGATGATGGTGTAGCGCCGAACGAGAACGCTGAAGATGGAGCTTTGTCACTTGATGCAGAGGAGCCAAATGTGAACGTTGAAGCCTTCTCACTCGAAGTCGAAGAAGCACCAAGCGTAAAAGGGGTTGATGACGACGTGCTCTCTTCGGCAGGCTTAGCTGATGAGAATGACGAGCTTTTTTCAGGTACTGCATAGGAATTTGGACTCCCGGTTGCCAATGGCCCAAATGGTGAGGATGCACCAGAATCGGTTCGTTTTTCGAGAGGGTTTAGGGATGAACTCGTTTGAGCAGGGGCAACGGAGAAAGAAAAACCTGACGAGGGCGGAACTAGGGACGTAAAAGACGACGATGTCGTCTTTTGCTGAAAACCACCTTTGTTATTCGTTGAGTCTGTGGATGATGATGACGACGGCGACGGTTTTCCAAAACCACCGAATCCAGAAAGACCACCAGAAGGGGGTACAGGGGGCGCAAATGCAGGCTTTTCAGGAGGTGGTGCTGGGGGAGTCGACTTGTTGGACTTCTCCTCGAATTCATTTTGGACACCCAAGCGCAGGCTCTTGTATTTTTCGAGAATATCCGAGATGTCTACAAACGGATCCTCTTCGGTAGCTTTGGTTAGAGCAGCTAGGAGCGAGACGTTTAGTCCGCGAAGAGAGGTGTAATATTTGACGAGGGATGGATCATCCTGCTCAGATGCTGCACCGGAGAAAGACGGTGGTGCTGATTGCGGAGGCTTAGAAGCAGCAGAAAAAGTTGCAGGCTCCAGAAATGAAGCAAAGGTCTTTGCTGTAGAAGTCGCGGTCGGTGCTACCGTTGGAGTGGGGGCGTCTAATGAGCCATTGGTCGGCAAGGGTGCGAACAACGGACTTGAAGATGAAGAAAAGCCAATGAACTGGCCCGAAGTCGAACGGTTATTAAAATGGAGTTTTTCTTTCTTTGTAAAGTGTATGTTACGTACTTGTGAAGTTGGTGGTATCGGTGACACGGTTCTGGCTGCAGACTGGGCTCTTCGAGGAAGTCCAGCGATCCTAATAGTCAATTAGTATAAGAAGGGTTCGAGATAGACATGAATATCTCTAACCGTCGTCTTGAGATCTCCTCGTCGTTAGCTCTGACAAAGCCTGTCGATGGTTCTTCCTGGGTGGTTTGTCAGATTCAAAAATTGCCTTTTGAACGTAGATACACACATCTGTTTCCTCGTGGTCGGCATTATCCTTGTTCAGGTCCCTCTCTGCACCTCGTTTCGGCATTTTGGGCAGGATGAATGAGTTTGATAAAGGTTCGTGACGCGTCGACCAACATTTTCGGGTCAGCACGTGAGTGGTAATTATTCTGAACAACGACCGTCGAAAAACAATTGAAACAACGACTACTATTCGCTTGGGATAGTTTTACACGTTACAACCTCACTAACTATTTAGAAGGATTCCAGGTATTAAAGACTCAGGGGAAGACAGCATGAAGCAAAATTGGTAGTCTATGACAGTGCGGCATCAGCGTACAAAAGGAGATTTAGCAGGAAGCACGGTTTTCAATGCTTGATAGGTGAATTGTAGTCCACTGTGGATGGCCCATAGCATGGACACTGGAACAAAAAGTCAATTTCAGTCGCACAATGATGAAATGACGGAGACTCACTGAAAAGTATTGGCAGCCAGAAGATTAGCAACATTTTATCGTCTGCATATGACCTTGATTAATGAGCAAGAAAATCAATTGAAGCATCGACATACGTTTCTTCTTCAGTTTCTCGGTTTGTTTGGCACCAGGCCGATACCCATATGCATTGATGTCCTGATCGGGCACAGAGGACATCTTGTATCCGATAGGCCGAATGTCGGTTGAAGGACGAGCCACCTCACTTGTACTGGAACCAGCTTCTCCTGCAGCACTAATCTGCGGCACTTCATTGGCAGTGGTAGAGGGTGCCTCCTTTTCGGCTTCTCTAGGAGTATACACTGGAGGAGGCAAATCCTCTTGCCTGGCAGTAGCGATGGCGAGTGCGAACCATTTCTCCCAAATGGCGCGCAGCTCCTGCGCGGTACGTATGGCGCCTGCACCAACACCCTTTGCAGCATCACCACTGTCTGTCGTCCCGTCGTTTTTCCCGGCATCCTGATCGCCTCCCAAAAATGCGGGCCAGCCAGGCATCATCGGTACGTAGACAGGGAACACCATCGGTATCTGTGGAAGATTCCATGGAACGGCTGGCATCCCCGGTAAATGAGGTAAATTGGGGAGTTGGGGTAAAGGAAATTGGGGAATAGTTGGGATGATACCCTGAGCGGCAGGGAACTGTGCTAAAGTGCGCTGTATCATCTCGATAAACGACGCAGTCTGTTTCTCGTCGACGCCATTTGCCTTCTCGCTGCTCTTTTCAGTTGTATCAGCGACAGACGGTGGTGGTGTTGCCGCTCGCGATATGTCTAGAGAGCGTGTAATCACTGGGGTATTTTTCCCTGAAAACCCACGAGCCCCACGACGGAGGTTTCGGCGCGACGAGCGTTTTGCTGGGGTTCGTCGGATAGGCAAGTCCGAATCTTCTTCGGCATCACCCCATTGTGCCTCTTCATCAGAGTCGGTGTCGTCTTCAGCGGTATTATCACCAAATACCTCTTCCATTCCTGGCGCACACTCCGCTGGGGTCTTACCCAAAGCATTGACGATCTCTCTATCTGCGCCCGCGTCTAATAGGATACGAACAGAAGCTTCGGATTTGGAGAGAGCGGAAAAATGCAATGCCGTATAACCATTTCGGTCACGAACATCGAGGTCAATCCCATGCTTCACCAAGAAAGACACGAGTGACGAAAAGCCCAAAAAGGAGGATAGATGGAGCAGGGTTTGACCACTAGAGGTAGTATGAGATATAGCTTCGGGTGTTGAGATAGAGTTCGGGGCCTGATGATCCAGAGGAGCATCGAGAACGTTGAGGAAATCAATGAGTACACTCTCAAAGTTTTCACTTTCGCTCGCGCGACTGAGAAGTAAGGGACGAAGATCACGAGTGGAAATGGATGACGCCAGCTGCATCATGTTACTGTTGTTGCCATTTTGCGACTCTGAATTATCAGACCCGCCGACGATCCGCATTGCAACGTTTTTCGCATCCTCGATTTTGCCAGTCATTTTCAAGCCCACGACCTGGAGTGCAAGCTCCATCCTATGGACCGTGATCAATACTTATCAAGAGAAAATCTAAAAAAAAAACACTTACAAAGCTCTATCAGATTCGTCTGCATATGTGAATAATGATGGGTGTGCATTTGTCTGATCCAACATTTTTGGAAACCCATCAAACCAGACAGCTACCACACCTGCAGTTGCCCGAGGTGGAAGAACACAAACGAGAGTATTATCACTCCATCTTTGTGTAGAGCTTGCCGTGACATCACCAAAAATGCAGTTTAGTTGCAGAGAAGGATGAAAATTAGCACCCAAGACAGTGACCTCGATACCCCCGTGTGTAGGTCCCATGTTAGGTATCAATCGATGAATGATAGGAAGTTGCATAGACATGTTTTGCTGTGCCTGTAGAGGATCGAAAAACATGAAAGGCATGGGATGCGGATGTGTTGGCATGACCACAGAAGGAGCAGTAGTAGGCAAAGACAATGGGGATGGGGCATGTGAAACTTCAAGTTGGTGGGGATCAGGAATGTTAATGTCAGGGCTCCGATCCAGCGGGGTCACAAGGATAGACGGAGAGGACGAGTCAGAACCGTTAGAAGAATACTGCAATGGCGGTGGTTGTGAAGGCATAGAATCGGAAGGTTGCATTTGCGGAGGAGCAGAAGGCGTAGGAGATCTCGTCATTGGCAGTGATGCGAAGGTATTGGAGGGTGATGATTGGCTAACGATGCTGCTTTCTCTCGATACACGATTATGTTTTCCTGCAGAATCGTATGGCTTCGGCCTTTTCCCTGCTGTGTCTTGTTTTCGCTTGGAAGGTGCACGAGCTTCAGGTAATATCTCTTTCGCCGTTCCTGCAACCTGCGACCACTCTGAATCGACGTTCATAAAACTATGAGCAAACTCGGACTGTCGTGCAGCGTTTGCAGCCGGAGCAGTCTTGTGGTCGTCGGTTATCATGATAGGCCTTGAGGATCCAGTGCCGATTATACGCCCTTGATAGTCCATCATAGTAAAGTGAACGTTGAAGCCGACTTTCTCTCGATGATGCCGGCAGTAGCATGTTATGCGAAGGGGGAGGACGACTGAACCTGTAGAAAAATCGAGTATCTCGGCACAATTGAATTGTATGATGCTCGTCGTGTCTTCAATTTGTTTCGCCTTCGAATGACGCTCATCGCCAGATTCGGAATCCGAACGCGCCGGTCTGACACGGGCAGCAAGTTTCTTCGCGACACGCTTTGCCTACCAATGAGTCAGAATGACGTTAGATGCAGAATTTTGGGGAACGCGCGCTAACCTCCCGTGTCTGACAACTGGTGCAGCTAAGTACACGATTATGGGGCGGTGATGCACACGTCACGGTTGCAGAGAGATGCAAGACGTCTTGAGGATCAGGATCTTAAGAATGTCAATGAGTAGAAGAGGCGATAAAGAGTGTTTGGCTTGTACCTATTTTACCCTGCTTGCGTGTGCGCTTCTTCGTCGCAGTTCCCGGTGGTAACTTCAGCCACTGCCACGAACCGACACGGTCATATTTATAAGGATCGGAAGACGAGCTCGTGTCGGCCAAATCGACAGTAACGCGTACTTGAGTCTCCACACGAGACTTTGTACCACCTTCCGGGATACTTGGGACCATGATTGGAAGACTTATGGGGACAAATTCAGTAAGCTACTAGGGATGCGGGGAACACATGAGTTGCATACTTGTAACAAGACTCCTTTGGTGGGCGGACGACTCTCTGGTTCATTGATGAAGGATCTTGTTTTCGAGGTAGAGACGCAGGAGGTGGTATGGGTTTAGTTACAGAGATAGGGCCAGTGTGAGAAGATAAAAGAGGGTTATTGCTTGGTCTGAAGGTGGAAAGCGGTGTGTCGACGGATACCTGTGAAGAGGCAATGGTATGGGTTGATTGGAGTATCGGTGAGGAGTATGTTGGAGGCGAATTCAAACTTGACACGGGTGAGCTGAAAGGGTTTAATTCACGGCTTTGGGGGGAGATAGTACGGAAAGGACGGACTCATCGTAGGCGTGCTGTTCAATCAACTCATCCAACCGAAGCATTTGGTCATCTTCAGACTTCCTTGGGGTCAAGAAATTGGAGGTAGTCATCTCCCACGGCATTTGAGAATCTAATGGCTTCGGCTGCTGCATAGACGACAGGTACCAAGAATCAAGGTCGCTTTGGATCGCTACGGGGTCGAGGGAGTCGATTGCTTCCGGAGTTGATGGAGAAGGCGAGCGAGAGCCCGTCGTTGCTGCCGACGAGGAAGAGGACATGAGAGATGATAAAACAAGGGTTGTCGTAAGCCTCCACTATCCAACGTCGCTCGAATTCCGTCCAGCAATGAGGTGGTTGTTTGTTTGGTGCACACAAAGACCCCAAGCACCCCTTCTCGAAAATTACCCTATCGTCTCCCTCAGGCTTACCCTGGTCTTATCTCGGTCCTCGCTCATGCTGTGACACCAGGCGGTACCGGCTAGCCTTGCAGTATCTTGCAGTATTTTTACATCTCCAACTTTCAGTTCGACATACAAATCAATATACAAGCTCCTATCGTCTAACGGACCCCCACCACCAGTTGTGCCTGTCACGTGACCCTCAGGAGTCGACGTTTTCCGTTCAATGGTTTGGGCAATGAGCAATGCTCATATGTCGCGTCGGGTACACTTGTACAGGCCGCCATCGTGTCTCATGGCTTATTTCTAGGTCGCTCTCTTATGCCACCAACTTGAAAACTCCTATCCAGCGCCATGAAATCCTGACTCTCCTTCACAAAACTACATCCCTGCTTCCTCGGGCACTCGCTCCAAAAGAGCACGCAGCAAACTCGACAGAATCCCTCCAACTATGGAAAGAAATTTTGTCGGAAACATACACTGATCTTGTGTCTAAAGAGATTCCTCCAGCACGCATTGCAGGTAAGTTGAGTCCCCCAGGTTCTCGCGGGCACAAACTTAATTGTCCTTAGTATACGGTCTTGACCGATGGTCTGGTGCACGAGATCTAGTTACGGCTCTCCTAGAGGAACCTCTGACCTCTGATGAATCCTTGAATAAACGGATTCGAAGTCGATGGGAGACGCACGGTCACCTCGGTCAAACAAGTCTAACCTTGTCGTAAGCGAACATACTCCATTGCCGGGTCAGTTCAAACAAAGCTGCTCTAGATCACTCCCCACCCACGAAAATTTCGAACTCTATCTACCGTCCTCTTTCTTCCAACAATTTCCGGTCCCAGTCCAAGTTGTCGAACTATCTCCTTCCTCTACCTTTCAACCCTCTCAAAACTCCGCATCCTCTGCCATTAACACTGAGACCGGCGTCGCTCTTTTGAAAGCCGATGTTGCTGTCATTCTGTGCAACCCCGTAACAACACCGATCCCCGTTCTCCCTCGTGACCCCTTCCTCTTTCGAAACCCCAATACGATCCTTGTCGTGACCTCAACCCCTCCCAAGTCGAATCCGGAGGATTTTCACACAGCTATTTTGGACATCCTACCAGAAAAGACGCCGAGGAGATTAAAAATCCTCTTCGTTGACCCTTCTCGCGCCGCTGCGGCCAATGAAGCCTTCAAGTCTGACTTCAAGTCACCAATTGCTGTCCAAAGATATCAAGACGACTATAACGGTTCCCAAGTCTCTTCTGTCTTCAATGCATTGAAAGGAATCATCTCTCCAGAAGCAGACTTCTCCGAGTCCTCACTTCGTTACCAGATGCGTCTTGCACGCATTCAAGCTGCTCTCACGACGTGCCAGGCCGCTTTACGTCGAGCGCGAAACGAGATGGACAGTGTAGCTGTAGATGTGTGTACTTTGAAAGCGAGGCTCGAAGAAGCAAAGGTAAGAGCGCAGGGAGAGGTTCTCAGTCGTTCTTCCGGCGCAGATGATGCAGTGACCGCCGCATTAGATCTCGCTGCGAAAGAGATAAAGGTCGTGATGGATCGTCTTACGTGGTGGAGGATGATTTGGCGTGTGGATGAGATCAGTCTCCTAATCACACAGGCTGTTCTACAACCCGGGTGTCGAACGCTCGAACAGCAGGTATGCTCACTGCATCTTAACAACTTGAAAAATATGTTTAAACACCTCACAGCTCGTTCTCCAAACTGGCCGCCTGTCTGTGCTCCAGGACGAGATTACAAAATCCATGTTTTCGCTCCTCACCGCCCACTCTCATCCTCCTTTCAATTCCGCGATTCTCCAAAATTCACTGCACCAACTCGTAGCTTCGCCTTCCTTCCGCGTAACGCCACACACCCTCACACACCCCATTGACACGCGGCGCGGCCAGATCATTGAGCATCCAACAACGAGGCTTCATGTCACGGCCCAACGCGTGACACTCAGGATGGGCGGAGGAATTGCTGCTGGTGCAGGACTCGGTTGGGCTGGGTGGTTCGGGTGGCTGGCCGGTACAGGTGAAGGGTTGTTGGGTGCTGTGGGACTGGATGCTGGCACGGCGATGGGTTTGGGACTCTTGATTGCCGTTGCGAGCGTGCGGTGGGGAGTAGGAAAGTGGGAACGTGCAAAGCGACGCTGGTGGGAGGATTGGAATCGTGTTGGGAATGGTTTGGGCCGTGATCTCAGGGTATGATTCCTGTGTTTTAAATTGTTAAGTGCGATCTCATGGTATTTGCAGACAACTCTTGACCAGGCGATGCAAAATAAAGTCCTCGTTGTTGCCGAAACTGGCTGCAAAAAATTGTCAGAGATGATTGCTCGGCGAAGAAGTGAGATTGAGGAAGTAGAAGAGGAAATCGATACACTACAAGTCACCTTAGATTCTCTTGACCGGTCATCGAAATAAATCGGCTTTCCAGCGGGGTCAGATATATTTGGTAATCTACCTCAGAGGTAAGGGCACATTACTACTATGTGGTACTTGTTTCCGTGTTGAAATGTGGTCTAGATACAAAGGAGATATATAGCTGATAATACATTTGTGCGCCGATAGACTTAACTACGGCCCACTGACCGTAATTTTGGGTATTGAACTTCCCGCCGCGTCGTGGGCAGAGGTGGCAGGCCCGGGTATCGTGTCGTCTCCATCATCAGAGAACCCGCCAATGTCAAATACCTCTTCTCGCTCGTCCCACACATCAGTAAGACGCGGTGATTTGTATTGGTTGCCTTTTGGTACCCGGTCAGAATCACTGTTGTGCATTGGAAGTAACTGAGTTCCGGTTTCGTCCTCAAAATCTTCAAGATCGGAGAGAGAAGTTTCAAGGGGTCGATAGAGACGGGCGATCTATGGATATAGGTTAATACAAGACAGGGTACGGGGTAGAGGCCGTACCTCTCTACGGTAACGATAGTGGCGCTCCAAATGATATGCCACTAGTAGGCCTGCAGAAGACCCCAAGAGATTCGCCTGACAGGAGGTAGGACTCAATGTCAATAACAAAATCACTCGTAAATCGAAATTGCACCCTGCACGTACAATCATGTCGCCAACGTCAAAAATTTTATACTCGGTTCAACGTTACTTTGGGACAATGTGGACTTTTGAAATCGATGACGTACTGGAAGCAAGGATTGCACTACTTCACTCAGGATACCTCCACAGAAGAAGCACACGATAGCTGTGAAGATCAGTCCTGAATGCCGCCAGAACCATATCCGCCGCGCGTCCCTAGACAGGACAGAGTTATCAGATCGCACAAATGTCGGGTAACATTGGCACTCACTCTTCGACATCGATAATGAAGTAGAAAACCCCGGTAGCCAAGCAGAAACACAAGAAGTGTAGCAGTTTGTCATTCAGTGGCAAAGACCTCGAGAAGTTGGTAAAGCCCAGGAAAGCGAGCACAACCATAATGATACAAGTGAAAAGGAGAAACCACTACATGAATTATTGAGATAATATCAGAAACAATGAACATAGGTCTGACCAGCCGAAGACGTATAGGCATGTCGTATTTTGGTATTCGAAAGCGATGAGATTTCATGACGGACTTGAAGAAATTGCGAGGGAATTTCCGGACATTCTTGAGGAAGGAGGTAGATGTGCCAGCACAGACCATGGTGGAATGGACGTCGGGCGTGACGGAAGGACGAAGCGGGTCGGGGGCTGTGCTACCAACTTTGACATCATGTCCCATTCAACGACAGCGACATCGACCTACCCTCTTGCAAAATACTCAAAGTCTTACCCGAACGGACTACAGCAAACTTCTGAAAATACTCCAGAATGGCAACACTTCACTAATCCCTCGATTCGTCTAGTTCTTGATGTTAGAAAAGGTGCTCAGCTCGAATCTGTCCGGCTTCGCATTCTGTGGTCTATGGACTCGGACAATGATCCAGCACAGAGAGAGGTAGTCTTTGCAAGTCAAATGTCCTATGTTATCTATCTGCAGTGCCATCTTGATGATTTTCTAGGAGGACATAGATTTGTTGGCCTTCTCTTCCTTGCCACATCGGCCAGCCCAAAAGCAGCAAGCTCAAGGACTTCCACTGAAAGCAGTATACCGCGACACTGTTGTTGGAATCCGATATCTGCATCCTATTGAATACAAAGATATTCCGGTGTTATTTCCACTTTATGAGAATGAGATCCATTTTATTCATGCTTCTTTGGTTCAGGCATATCGACGTTTTCAAATCACTTTTTGTTCTTCAGTTTCTGTCTTGGAATTCATCAAAACGATCAGTAGTGTGTGTCCCTGCAAAGCTAATCCCGTGCCTAACCCTGCTCCCCGAACGATGAATCCGCCTCCAGCTCCGCAACAACAGCACCAAGCCCTCGCGCATGCCCCCTCGATAGTTTCTCAGTCGAGTGACTCTGTGCCTACGACGCTTCCAAGACAAGTGACCGGCTATCAGACTTCCCTTACCTCGTCTCCGAATCTATCTTTACTTCAGCCGTCTATTACTTTGTCCTCGCATGCAGAAGTTAACCAAACTCAGCTACCTTTGTCCGATACTCTGCTTCTTCTTGGTCAACAAACAACAGGCAATACTCGTCCCGAATCCTCGTTCCAGTTCACTCAAGCTCCGCTAAATCCTCGGATTCATGAATTACAGCAACAAATATCCCTGCCAGATTCATCCCCACCAAGTTCTTCAGGGAGAAGTGGAAACGATAATACCAACGGACTTCACAGACCTTCTGATATCACTGGTGATGCTAGAACGGAACCTCCTCCTGCCCTGCTTGCCTCACTCAGAGAGTCGACTCGCCTGTATGATCTTCCGCGCACTCAACTCGAGCAACTTGTTGGAGAAGTTGTCCGAGAAGAGGGTTTTGCAAAATTGGCGAGTTAGCTATTTTGGAGAAAATTAGTACCTTGTCATTAACCGGCATGTTTTCTTTTGCCAGATGGAAAATCTAAATTCAATGTGGGCAATCAAAAGTTACGTTGGGGTCTGAGGTGGCACGTAACCTGATACGTTTCGCAATTACAAGTCAAATACGCAAGACATCAAAACCTTCGTGTTACATGTACATAAATTACAGATACCTACGAATTCGCAGAATAGGTAAGGCTATCACCAAGTAATAAGAATGCAGGTAGTACTTTGAACGGACTCTGATGGCATAGTTGTTGTTGACAGAGTCCTGTCACATCCCTCAGGCTTCAGTCTGGCGGATGAAATCTTCTTCGGTCCATCCGTAGCGCTTCTTCAGCCTCTTCGCATACTCCTTCAGCTTGATCGGCTGCAAAGTTGGGTCGGGATGGGCTGAAGTCAAAAAACATTAGTCTTCCCACAGATTCAAGGAGAAACGGAGCAACGTACGTTTATGAAATGTGATGGGCTAACGAGGCAGTGGTCAAAAAAGAAGGCATAAAGGTGAGATTATTAAGACCATACTGCATCACGTGTATCAGGCGGGTCGAAGCGAACACTTGACCCAGCGGTGCTGGGATCGTATTCAAAACCCATTTCACGCATGAGCTGCAAATGAAAAAATAATGTTTAAGTGAACCATGAATAGGCCAGTGCTCCTTACCCTGAGGAAGTTCTCCCACTTCATAGGTGCGATGCCCTTCATTTCATCCTCAGCAGTATTGAGAAGTTGATGCATAAGACCTTTAGATTTCTTGCTGAGTTTTGTGAACCAACTATGTTTGGCACCTTTCTGCGGTTTCTCCTCAGGATCTCCTTTGACCCGACTGAGAATTCTCGAGAAGAAGCCGGTTTTCTTCTCTGGTACAGCGAACACGGTCGCATGATTCGGCCTCGATTTGACCTTAGACTTCTGGGTATGAAGATTCTCAGCCTGGAGATACGATCGAGCAGATTGGGCCAGAGTCTCAGTGGGCAGTGGCAAAGATGAAGTTGACCCCATGAATGTCGAAGCCTGGGTCTTGGGGATCACTTTGGGTCCAACTTTCTTTGCAACAGGGGCAGTAGTTGATTTGGGACCGACATTAATAGGTGGCTTAGCTGGTAGAGGTGCTGGAGAAGCGGGAACAATGGTGGGTGAAGCCGGGCCATCCTCCTCATCGTCGTCGTCGTCGTCGTCGTGAGCACCCGCAGGGGCCGTTGTCTTCTTCTTCTTCTTCTTGGGCTTCTTCTTCTTCTTCTTCTTTACCTGAGTGACTTCATCCTCGTCCTCGACATCTTCCACGGTCGCCTTGTAACTTTTAGGTTCTGCCGCTACAATAACTGATATGTTATACGGAACACGAAAGACATAACTGGTTGCTCACGAGTAGTCTTGGGCGCGGTCGTGGCAGCTGGAGCACGTCCAACCTTCGATGTCGTTGGCTCCGTGCGAGTCGTGCTCCTGAGCTTGGGACTGGATGAAAACAAGCGTCCTGGATGCACCGTGAAGAAATGATAATGACTAACGAATGGTCGAGTTACATACCTCGCAAAGAACCCAAAAGCTTTAAGAATGGATTACCTTTACGATCATTTTGCTCGAAGGGATCGATCTCAGCAGCTTGACCAACTTGGGCAGAATGAAGCCAATCTGCTTCGTGGGCTGTGTCCATGGCCTCCCTAAGCATTTCCCTTAACTCGTCTTCTTCTTCTGTATCATAACCACTCTCGTCGGAGTCACTCTCTTCATCTTCTTCTTCATCCGAGTCCTCATCTGAGTCGCTATCAAGTTCATCAGACGAATTTGAGACAGATTGTAATTCCGGCATAGAGTCATCACTGTCTTCAGCTGGACCACTGGTGATCGCAAGACGCTTGGGAGGGTTCTTCCTTCCTTTGAATCTAGTTTCGCTGTCTGAGTCTCCCAAGTTGGACATGTAAACAGCATGCCACTGTGGTGTAGAATCAAACTCAGCAGTCAAACCCCAAAGCGTATCTATATCTTCTCCTGAGACAGCTTTGTAGTTCTAGATTGAGACGTCAGTCAGTGGAGGTACCTCATAACGCCATCAAACTCCTCACAAGGTTGATATATTTCCACATGTTGTCAAGGACGGTCTTTGTCTTGGTTTTTTCCAGGGGGAAAATCAGATCCTTGAATGTTGCATACTTGTCGGAAGCTTCTCTAGAGCGAAACTGGGCAAGAGCCCAGCGTTCGTAGTCTGTTGGCATTTCGCGGGGTTCCCCCTTCCATGCATCGCCATCTGGCCCAGCTAGAGGGGCTTCCAGTAGCTGCTGAAGCTGGATAGAGATCTATGGTCGAGTCGTAATGAGAAAGTCGTGACATGATGGAACCTTCATTACCGAAAGGTCTCCAACCGCGTCCCAGAGTTCTTGCGGGAATCGTTTCGCTTCCTTCGGGGACTCAGCTACAGCGTCACGGAGGATTTGATACAAGATATCCTTTGGATAGGGGGGTTTAGGGAAACATAATTCAATGATGATAGAATCCAAGAAAGACAAGCAAGCTTCTCGCAATTCTTGCCAGTCAAACATCATCTCGGGCTCTGGTGCGTCCGCCTGATCTGGCGCGACCTTGAAATAGCGAGCATAGTGAGCTAGATGAAAAAGAATGAGGCAAAAAAAGAAAACAGGGGAACACGGATATGTATCGTACGAGTAGTGGTTGCTAGGACTGAAAACTTGGATTGGCTCATCTCAACTAACTCGTTGACTAAGTCGTACAAAACCATATAACGAGTACGAATGCTTGCGTTATTTTTGAGTTGTGACTTGATAGAAGCGTCAGTCACTCCATCAAGTGCAAGCTGTCCCAATGTCTGTGAGACAACTTTCCAAGCTGAAGCAAGCATGTAGGCATTGTGAATCCTATGATGGCCCGATTGAAAAGAGACAGATATCACTGGCAGTAGATTACCACACACCTTGTTGCTACGGCGGATGCAATATAGGAGGCGTTCTTGAGAGGATCGCTCTTTGTCTTATCTTTCTTCGTCCGGGCATTCAACTCTGCTTGAATTATATACATGAAGAGTTGAGGATCTCGTAAATTAGTGATATCGTCCAAAAATGCTGTATCACGCTTTTCGTCTTTCTGCTTAAAAATGTGAGATGATCACAACTCACCATGACATTGCGATTCTGCCATCTTCAGACATTCTTCAAGGCGAAAAGGTGCCATGATTGCAGATTTAGACTGCTCTACAAGATCCTCTTTTTACCCTGCATCAGCCTCGCCCATAATCGCACAACCCTAAAGATTAGATCAACATACCCGCAAGGAGATCCAACTTTTCTCTGCCACTCAGCTTAGAGACAAGAATCATTTCTCCTGTTCCTCGTGCACCATACTTTCCATTGCGCAGAACCATCGCACGGGCAGTGGTAGGTTTTTCACCATTCTCATCTCGAATGCCTTGATTTTTCCTCTTGCTCGCAACAGCCCGAGGGCCAAAAGGAACAAGGGAACTCGACTTGGACGGGGTAGCCGCCGGATTGATGGCCTTTGGTGGCATCAGGAGGCGAGTGTCCTGTCTGACAAGAGAGAAATAATCTGTGCTGTATTTGTTGTTGTTACATGCAGACGCCCAGATGACATCATGATCAATCAATAATCTCCATGTCAATATAAGTAAAGTCTACCGTGACATATCAATGATATAGGTGTCCTTTTCGCACTGGCAGTTGTGGACGTAGCTACCCGTCGAGAACATAGCTATGGAACAGCATGGAACCGACTATGTCGGTGACTGACAGGGCACTCAATCTTGGTTTTTTGTTCTTTCCTCGTTCTTTCCTTTTTTTCCTGCTTTCGTTCCGCCTCGATGGCCTCCTTCAATCTCAAAGGTGCATTCCTAGATAACACGCTCAAATAATTATCTGATCCGAATGATGTTTAGTTGAAGATACCTCTCCTTTAATTTCTTATGCGCCAGGTGGCGCTTGGGCTGATAGCTCTTTAGGCGATGCGCTAGTTGCAGTAAATGAGCTGTGAATAAACGGACTGTACCTCATCATTTGTGTAGTCGTATTCGGGTGGATCCCTTCACACCACATCAGCGCAGGGAGCAACGGCCACTATCGACTTTAATGGTATGACTCTTTCTGAATCATGACTCTGTCCAACGACTGGAGGCAACTTCTTTCATAGGTACTGGGATATCAATATTTGGAGGACATCGGTCAAATTATGGGACATTTTCGATATCTGTTGATGGCCAAACGATTATCAATGGTAATGCTAATAGTGACCAAGGGTTCACCATTCAAACGCTTGGCTCTGTTTCAAATCTCGTAAATGGACCCCATACCGCCATCCTGACGAATACGGGTGGTGGCCCCATTGACATCGACTTTGTCAACGTAGAAACTCAACCTTCCTCTCTAAGGTGACACCTATATTATCTATCTATACTAGTTCTGATTAAGCTAACTACGTCCTAGTTCCAAAACAACCTCAACCACAATCGATGACAATAATTCCATGATTCAGTACCTTCCCTCACCTTCTGCTTGGACCATGACCCAAAATCAGAGATACATGAATGGAACTCTTCAGTACGCTGCTTTTACTAACGTTCTCTCAGTTTACAAGGCTTTACTCAGTTTTACGAATACTGCCGGTGCATCGGCTTCAATCTCCTTCACTGGAGACGCTGTGGCGGTGTATGGAACGATGGCTCCTGACCATGCCGATATACAGGTCACGCTGGACGGTCGCTCTTATTCCCAGACAGGAGGGGCAGATGGGTTCGTAGCATTGCTTCATACTCAGGTATTCTTTTTCTTCAATCATAAACTTTGTTTGAGATTGGCTTTCCTAGGTCCTTTTGGTATGTTGGAGTCAGAGTGTCAAGAGTAGTTCAGCTCATTTGCATAGTATTACGCCAATAACTTAGGATCGCATAGCCATGTTCTATCCATGACTTCCATTGGCCGTGGAGGGGGACCTTTCATGGACATTGATGCAATCACTGTTTACTCTTCCGGCACTCCTTCAAGTTCTAGCAGTGATTCTGGCTCATCTACTTCTGGTAATGGCTCAACGCAGTGCGTCAGTGCACCTTATATTCTTCGTGTTCTGATTCCTTTCGAGCAGGCCACCAGGTACAGCTTCATCGAAGCAGTCCTTTGCTCCTATAATAGGTGGTGTAATTGGAGGCGTCGCTGTTCTGCTTTTGCTGGGTCTATTTCTCTTCCTTCATCGTCGCCGACCTGGTCGTGCTATGATCAACAAGCGTGACATTCGTGGACCGATGTCTCAAAAGACACCCGACCTTTCTATGCACGGTGCGAGCATGATGGAGACCGGACTCTCGAAGGGAATTGTTCACAGTCCAAGAGTTATAGAACCACCGAAATACCCTGCGCCCACCTATCTCCCGCCGCCTCCTCCTTTAGCACCATCGTCGGCTAAAATGTTGGCTAAAAGAGAAACGATGCATTCAATCGCTCCTAGCTACTACAGTGACCCGGCCTATGCTAGTGAAATGTCATCGCCGCAGTCGTCTACAGGACTCTTACCTCCTTTGCCAACAAGCCCGCCTTCTGCTCTTTTAGGATCGCCTAGGTACCCCTCATCCAGGAGTACGGATCCGGTGATGGTTAGTGACTATCTATAGGTGTCAGAAGTGTCACTAAACAACAATGATGTACATAGATGCCAGCTGGCAGTCCGAGACGAACGAACCGACCACCACCACCTCTTAATATTGAGTAAATGTCGGGCTTCTGGACCTTTTTGTGACAATGGATCGGACTCACTATGTACTGTCGTCAGAGAATTTAACACATTCGTCGCAAATGTAGTTTCTGTAGTCTAATAAAGAAACGGTTGAGTCTCTTGGAAACGGGATCAGTTTTGAGTTAGAAGTCCGATGCAGATGTCAACAATGGGTGATAACATTCCTCTCTTGCTTTCTTTCTCTACTCGCTCTGGAGCTTTCTCGCCATTCTTTTCCTCTGCGTCTTTCTTCGGGTCGAGCTGTGCTCGTTGATCGCTCTTTCATTCCTTTCTAGTTGTCTTCTCTCCATCTTCCCACTCATCGGAGCAGCCTTGCCTCAGTATCTTTCCTACACGTTACAAGCAGATTCGTACACCTTTGAAGACATGGGAAACCTCATTTGGCACCAATACGCTCGCCTGACCTCCATAACCGCTAGTGTTTGTGAGTCGCACCGACACATTGAACCGTTCTCATCCATTCAACCCATTGTATCACAAAGATGCCGTTTGGGCCTCATTCTTCGGATTAATCTATCGCAAATTCTTCTGGGACTTCATTGGTGGTACTATGCGTGATCCTGGAGGAATACAGTACGTGATTCATAGCAGCCAATGCCTATCGATCTGTAACGTTGGTGTATAGACCCGGCCCTAATGCTGCCATCTTCATCACGATCATCGTCAAGGCACCCATTATTCAGATCCTTTCTATGGTTTTGGGAATGTTCATCATAGCACTGGAGTTTCCGCTACCGCCTCTGAAAAAGTTTGCGATACGTCGCAGTATTGTCCTGCGAATCGTGTTGCTATTGTTTCAATCGTTCCTCACGATATTGTTCTATCAGGTAAGGATATTGTCTCAGCTCTCTAATCCTTGAACCCATCCACTTCGACAATAGGGTACAAACGCTGCTATCTGGTCAATCATAGCGGCCATCTGTTATACACGCGCCCAGGTTCTCGGAGAGACAATGACCGAGGCCAAGGAGAATAGAGGCAAGGTTGGGGGAGCTTAATATTTTTTATGATCGCTCCAGCCTAGTCCCTGAGAAGGTAACCTTTCTACTTATCTGATGCAGGAGGAGAGGGATTTGATGGGCTGGAACCATCACTTGCATTCTTTACTAACAAATTTGGTGTCGTTTCTGGCTCCAAGGACAATTTTTCTTTTGATATTTACCTAAGTGCCATAGTTCGTCTTTCACTGTACCCGAGTTAGATACGCTTTCCGAATTCGAAGATTTTCGACGAGTCTCGAGTACCAAGCGCAAGTGTTTTTACTTAGTCCTGCGTTCTGTATCATTTCGATTGGTTATCGTAGATATCTTATCTATACGAGATCTTTGAAATATTCAAACAACTGGCACTTGCCCACTACCATCATGTCTCCTGCTGAGATTATCAGGTCTATATCAAACAAATTTAAAGACGCGCGCGAGTGCGGGGAAATATTCTTCTTCCCATCCACTATATGGAAGCATGAGGAGCTAGGTGTACAAGTATGTTCAAGCTATTTCAGGACTATCTCGAGTTGAACGGTAGATTTGCGTGTAGTTCGAGGTCAGATTATGTCCTGCGCTGCAAAAGAAGCCATCTGCGGAAGGAGACTCGTCTGTAAAAGAGAAAATAAAAGAAGGAACTCAATTCGATTCGTTCACTCCTCCGTACAATCCGAGCCTTCACGTAGGAGATCTACAGGATGATGATGGAACGAACTATATTGTATTGGTACGTGGCTTGTAGTCTTCACTGACATTGTTTTGCCTCAACCTCTTCGGAAAAAAGTTGAACAAGTTTGCCTTGCTTCCTGATCATTTCCTGCTTGTCACTAGAGGTCGGCATCTACCTGTTCTTGGAAGTGTCAACCTATAAATCACGTAATTTGAGTAGAGTTCCAATCGCAAGCCTCTCCGCTGATGCCTCCCGATCTTGTACAGACCTATTTGCTTCTAGTAGAAGCGCATAAAGCAGGAAAGCAATATTTCGCGTTTTATAATTGTACGTACGAGTCCGAGGTTTTGTTTTATCCTAATTTGCTTCATCGTGTCAGGCGGAGAACACAGTGGCGCCAGTCAGCCCCGAAAACACGTTCAGTTCATCCCCGTAGATGACGGTAGTCCACCGATAGAGGTGCTGGCCAGAGCCGCAAATCTGGAAATTCAAGGTTTTAGTGATTCCTTCACTCCTTGCAGGACATCCTGATTGCTTGATTTTTTGCAGACAAACCATTCTCTCTGACGACTTTACCTTACGCTAACCATGTTTTCCGCTTTCCAAGCCAGCTCTCATCATCTCCCCTGGATAAAGTCGAACAGGTGCTATCCGCAGCCTTCCTGTCCCTCTTAGACCTTGTTGTGTCTACTGTTCGTCACGACCCCGAATATGCACCTGGAAGACCTTCATATAACGTGTTGATCACTTTGGAACACATTCACTTGATACCGAGGAAACAAGATGTTTACACTATTCCAGGAACTAGGTACCAAGTCAGTGTAAACGCGTTGGGATTTGCAGGAATGCTGCTTGTCAAAAGCGAGGAAGAACTGGAGGCATTGAAAAAAGAAAGTATCGGAAAGGTTCTGCGGTCTGTGGGTCTGAAGAGCGTACATGAAATCCAGGTTGCAGATACCACTGCTGAGGCGGAGTAGACTAAGATAGTTGATTTATCTTATCTCTATTTGGTCTTGTGTAAATTACCCCCGTCTCATTCATTGTCAATGCTGCGCGAATCAATGGCGGCGTGTCTTCAACGTTCACCACCCTGCCAGTATGCCTGCGGTGGACAGTTCATGTGTGTATGCTGCTAAGTTCCTGTCAATCTCAAACTCATGTACATTGAAACAGCATGGACTTCGACGCCATCATATACTGTATTCGCTGCTGCCGCGGAATCATCGTCAGTCGGCCCGAGGTACATACTCATCTTCCCCTCAAGACGTGGATTTGATCTGTCTTTCACATTAGGCAGAAACCGAAGACTCCTATGATTGCTGGTAGTGTATGTGGAGGTATTATGGGCATAGCCTGGATTATCGGTTTCGCCATATACTTCAGAAAACGTTACAGGCGGAAAATGTTGAAGCGGAGGATTGCTGAAGGCAAGGTAGTACAGAAAGCGAAACCACCGAAAATTCCGGACGAAAGGGTCATAGTTCCTCCAGATCCAGCTATCCTGCTTGGTCATCGTCTTCCTGGGGAGCTGGCCTTCAGGGACGACAATCACGTTGATCCACAGCAAAACAATGACCAGTGCAGGCGACACTTGAACGAAACACCTTCTCCGAGGTTGGAAAACATACAATATACGAGTCTTCCTGTGGCTTCAGAGGAAATGCTTATCACACACGGCAAATAGGTGTGACCAGCTTTTTACTTCACTTGAACTTCAAGTTTGGTTGCATACCAGTAATTACAATCAACTATGGACCTCAAGACAAAGAACTTATACCCCGTGGTTATAACAACATAGAATACATATCTCACGCTCGATAGACATTTGTATTTTTATACCTCTCTTCTAATCACAATATGCTCCAAGACTTGCGGGCTAAGTATCATGTCAGGTCAATTCTTCCGGTTAACCAGTAGTGAGAAAATAACTTACAGCAACATCTCTAGCGTATCTCAACAGGATACCACGTTTCACGTTGAACTCACGTTTGTTGGAGGCATCCCATATTTGTTTTCGGCGCGAATGTTCCTCCTCACTTACTAGCCAGTTGATCGTTCGCTGCTCCGAGTCTATGACGATCCGGTCTCCGTCTTCAACGAGGGCAATGGGACCGCCAACTCGAGCCTCAGGCACAACATGGCCAATTATGAATCCTCGGCTTGCACCAGAGAACCGACCATCAGTGATCAAAGCAGTTGAGCCAGCTAGTCCAGCGCCAGCAATAGCTCCTGTCGGGCCTAGGGTAGGAAGGGTTAACTTTGATGTTATACCCCGAAATAGATTCATCATACCGAGCATCTCCGGCATTCCTGGTGCTCCTTTCGGCCCTTGGTACCTAAAGATCAGAACAGTACCCGGTGTGATTTTTCCAGCCTCCAAAGCTGGATAGAAGCCTTCGAGACTGTATCAATAGCTCAGTAAGGGATGAGAAGGTCTGAAGAACGAGGTTGTCAGACCTGTCGAAACATTTTGCCACCCCCTTGTGGCCTTGTGAGCCCACCAAGAAGACTAGGTGTTTTTTTTTTCAACTGACCTCGAATCTAGAGCCTTCTTTTCCTGTTAATTTGGCTACTGCGGTCCCTGGCGCTAGATTTCCGCGCAAAATGGTCAGATGGCCGATAGGTTTGATTGGTCTGTCAAGCGGGTACAATACATCTTGCCTCTCAAATTCGAGATCAGGGACATCCTCAAGATTCTCGGCCAATGTCTTTCCCGTGACAGTGAGCTGAGTACCATCGATGAGATCGGTGTTTTTGAGAAGGTACTTCAGGATGGCGGGGATACCGCCAATCTTGTGGATGTCTTCCATATAATATTTCCCGGATGGCCTGTCGGGAGCCGCTTGGTGTCTCAATAATGTTTCAACTATCTTTTACTCACTTCAAATCTGCGAGGTAGGGTGTCTTATCGCCAATACGCTGGAAATCGTCGATAGTCAACTCGACATCCGCTGCTCTTGCCATGGCAAGTAAATGTAGAACCTGGATAGATCATACTTTAGGCACAAATAAGACAGAATATCGAGACTTCATACCGCGTTTGTGGAGCCACCAAGAACTGTGACAACAACAGTGGCGTTCAAGAAAGAATTTCGGGTGAGGATGTCTCTACAAGACTAAGTTCAGCGAAAGAGATGCAAACCGTTATATCAAGTGCCTGACCTAGGTTTGATATCCAACTCTAGCAGATGTTTGAGGTATCTTGCAGCTTTGACACATTCTTGCTTTTTCTCTATGCTCCCCATTCGCCAGTGAATCGAATTTAAAGAACCAGAATCAATAACTGTACCTGGATATAAGGCAGGTGTACTCGAAGAGTATGGGAGAGACATTCCGAGGACCTAGACACATATCAAAACCAATGACTATTTGAACTTCTAAGTCGTACGCACCTCCAAAGCAGAGCTCATAGTGTTTGCGGTGTACATACCCCCACAAGCTCCCGCACCAGGGCAAGCGTGGCGAACAACATCGAATCTTTCCTCATCGTTGATTTTTCCGACCGCAAAGGCGCCTTTGCGTATTTGAATCAATCTTCTTCCCCGCATATTTATAGCTTACCATAGGATTCAAATGCGTCTGATATATTTACTGTTCCTCCCTTCTTGTACCCCATTGACGGACAATCTGATTAAGGTCATCAGCTGCCGGAATGCCAATACGAGTCGCTCGTGACTTACCGACATGCCTTGTGCCTGCCTGAATCGTTCCGCCATAAACGATGATGGTAGGACGGTTGTGGCGGGCAGCGGCCATGAGACATCCTGGCATGTTCTTATCGCATCCAGGGATAGAAATGTTACCATCGTAGTGTTGAGCCTTGGGGAGAATGATCGATATGAGATTTCACGGCCAAGAATAACATACCATCACAACCTGCAGTCAAGATTAGAGAAAGCAATTGAAAAGAGACTAAAAGCATACAGATTCAATGGAATCTGCTATAATGTCACGACTGGGAAGGCTTCAGGATAGTGTAAGTCTTCGGGGCTCGTGCGCCAGCGAAACGACATACGAATATCGCATTCCTGTATCACGACGCGATTAGCGTGTTCTGATAGAGAGAAGGGCGATCTGCTTACTTACCGTCAGTACCCATTGTGATTGCGTCACTGGACTTATGTCAATCTGCCGCTGCTGATCGGAGTGATAAGGCTCTAGTCCTACCTGACGCCGATTGTGTTGAAGATGAGACCAACCATATCCTCATCTTTGCACCCTTGCTTTACTTGCGTCGCAAGATCGAGCTATTGATCGCTTGATAAACAGCCGAGTGTCTGCTGGTGAAGAGAGACTGACGAGATGAGAGTTGCAAGGATTGCCTAAGGGAAAACCGGTGAATAACAGTCCAGTGTCATCAGTACACGATCACGCACCTTCCCACCATATGGGAGATATTCCAATCTTACCAGATACTGCTTGAGTAAATGACACATTACTTTCTTAACTTACAAACCTGTGGCCTGTCCATGTCATCTTCAGTAAGACCCACGGCATAGACTAGATCGCATCAGCGGCGCATTCGAAGCACAACAAGGATATATCGCTCACGCATTGCCTGAGCTCCTCCCCTCATCTTGTTTTGCGTCAGATGGGCCGAGATCTTGTTCAACTTAGGCTTGTCATTGCTAGAAGAGAGCTTTGGCACAGTGTGGCTGTATGTCAATGAATTGTCAGATTTACTTGCTGAACGCGTCGAAAATGGGGGGAACCAACATTTGCACGTCTCCGGATGCCATCACGACGAGAACACGATGGGAAACAACTGAGGGGAGGAAGTAAGAACAATCATTATGAGGACGGAGGATGGACGGGCCGTATTATGCCGACGGAATGCGGGGCCAACCAATCAGGTTGGCCGAATTTCACTCCACTATCATCAGGTGGTCTCAACTACACCTGGTGGTGTACATACGAAGACAGATATCTAATAATATTATAAATATATCCCTCGATGCATCTTCGTCGGACTTGACCTCCGCTGTCTTCATTTTACCCTTGGCTTTCAGACATCCACTAGCTACATACTGCCCTTTATAGCCCTAATGTACTCTACTGCAACTCTAGGTCTCGATTCTTCTCTTCAGTCCTTCTTCATCATCCGAAAAATGCGATTGGGACAACGACGATCAGATTGTGGCTGATGGGCTCATTTGCGTCATGTTCAAAACGGCAGGGCGCACCGTCTCTGACATTTCATCCAAATTTCATTTTGCTGAGAATTTGGACCCTACTCTTGAATCAACGGTTGGAAAGCGTGACTTCGTCATTGATACATTCATGGTGCGACTTCCAGTGCTATCACTACGTGCATGTCATGCAATATCAAGAGATCTGAATGTACAAAGCCCTTGCAAGCTGTCATTGTCATTTATGGATTGCCAGTAAGTACATCACCTCCTCATCCACTGTCTCAAGTGGGTGGCAAACCTTGACACGCCGTTGCATTTTAGCGAGCCAGTACTGCAGAGTTACCCATATCGTTCATCATACCAATAACGTTGCTTTTGCAAAGGTTGTCATCCCTCTTCGTTCATCGCTTGTATCTGAATGTAGGTGTTATATACAAAGGTCAGGTGCTTCGACTAGATGGTTTTTCCAGAATGCAACACTGGAGGATGGATTTCCATGAACAACAAATGCTTGGAGTGTTCCATGTTGTACTTTAAAAGTCAAAACCTTCCTTTCGGAAAATTTCAATTTTGCTCTTGGCCTCTGGTTTTGCGAGTTCAGCCAAGTCAGGTCGATCCTGATTACCATCAGCAAAAAAAGAACAGGGTTGTTGCTGCGAAATTTACCATTGCTATGAGCGACCGACGAAGCGTGTACCATAATTGATCGCTGGTATCTCCACTGGTTGATTCCTGTAGGTTGAGGGCACTCAGGAAGTGTTCTGCTGCTTCTTTGTGAGCGCCAATATTCAGGCCTCGAAGGCAAAACGTAAGATTCTCTGATAAAAGAAAGCAAGATGAGGACATACAAGCAACGCCAACGTTGTAGATAGCGCGAGTATAAGTTGGTCGAAGCTGAAGGGCCTGCTGATATGCACCTAACGCCTCCTCAGGCTTGCTTCCATTCGACAGGCAGGAGCCAAGTCTGTTCCATAACGTATAATCCTGAAGTAGTTGGAGTACGATTTTGTGCTTACTTGAGAACAACATACCTTGGGCCGAACCGTCAAGGCGCTCTCAAAGCAGTCCTTCGCTCTATCGTATTCGCCGTTTGTGTAAAACAACACGCCCAACCCTATTTGGACATCAGGATCGAGTACTCCTTCCGCATGTTGCGAGCGGGCCAACGTGAGGAACAACTCGGTGATGCGATTGTGCGTGTCCCACGACGAATGCGTTGCCATTGCTTGGATAGTAGACTCCGGAACTTCCAGGGAAGGATATCTGGCTCTCAGCCAGCGAAGAAGCATTGTGTGAGAAGCACGATCATAGGATTCATTTGTAAATGAGATAGCGAGGGACTGATGTGATATGTTCATGATAGATAGATTGAAATTGACTGGTCTGACGTACCAACATCCCAGCTCCGCCAGCGTTAGCCGCCTCTGCTCGCTTGACACCCTCCATAAGTGATCGCATACCGGCTTCCTCACGTTCATCCATAACGCGTGTTTCACCTAACAAGATCCATGCCTCATATCCGCCTTGTCCCAATTCGCCTTTCTGAATTGCCGCTTCAAGTAGAAGGCCAGCTTCTGACAACGAACCGTTTTGCTCAAGCAGAGCCTTGGCATCATCAAGTAAAGACCGAGTGATTGAGGGATCCATATATTTGTTGTTCGATTCTGTTACAAAGCTTCGAATGGAGTTTGTAATGTAAAACAAGACAGCCTTACCGAAGACATAGTCCCCGAGAATGGGAATACCCTCAGCGTCAAATTTCAAGGGCTGTTCCCCTAGGCTGGTTCCGTTGAAATCACCTACACCACTTTCCCAAGCATTTTGCATTGTTGTGCTGTAGTCATGATCCAGCTCGTCTCGTTGATCAGACATCAATTGATTAAATTCGGCCTCCCATTTTGCCACATCTTCCTTTGGCGGAGGAAGGTCTGAATTTTGAAGCTGGTCCCAAACTCTAACAAAAGATGAGAGTTTTCAAATATGCAGACCAAAATACTAACTGTTTAAAGTCTGTCCCGGCAGTGGAAGTTTCAAGGGACGCTGCCTTCATGGCATCCTCGAGCTCAGTAACGCCATCCGGCACTTCTACAATACTTGAAGTTGTTTCTTGAGCGGGAGATAGGGAAGCAGCCACTTGAGCGAAGGCCGCTTCAAAATCGACCTCTCGAGCCTTGCCCTTTCCCTTGCCGATGGTATCAGAGACATCGAAAGTCGGCTGCATGCTAAAGCCAAAATTCATTGCCATAGGTAAAGAAGCTCCATACGAGCCTATCGGGCTCATGTATGTCGCTCGTTGTTGATCTATCAGGCCGATTCAGAGGAGCGAAGGAGTCAAAACAAGGAAACGCACAGTCAGAAAGGACCGTTGTAGAATGTTGCGTTTGTTGGGGAGGCGAAGGGACCTGAGACGAGGCTCCAAATTCTGCAGACCATGCAGCTCGCCCCTTAGATTCCTCGAGGGCGCGAAATTGTTGTTGCTGCTCAAGAGCCCAAGACTCACTTGCACCTCCAGCCACATTATTGACTCTGGAAAAGTCGGCGGCGTAAGATGGTATGTACGAAAGTGCTGGGCCCATTTTCTGGGTGTCGCCTGCAAAAAATTGTCGCGCGAGTGTCACATCCTGCTGATTTGCGACGGCAGGGGCGGTTCCCGGTAGTTGGTGAAGCTATTGAAAAAGAATCATAAGAGAAATAACTGTTTTGAATCGTTTCAGCTCACTCTAGAAGAAGATGGGCCTGATCTGTCCTAGAATGAATGTTAGTCTGGTGAAACTTCGACTTCGGAAAAAGGAGCTACTTGTTGGAGGCTGCGGTCCCCTTCGGTATGCTTAAGAACCTGAGAGAGGGGATTTGAAGGAACAGCACATTCTGAACCGGAAATGAGGCCTTGGAACGACATTTGGAAGAAACTGAGCAAGCACACGAATTCACGGAGGTCCGCTGTCTCCACTTTCTTCGGCCCGACTGATCACCGATCACAAAAATCATTTGATAAACTTCAATTTACTACTTATGTCCAAGGAAACTACAAAAGCACGCATTCTTTCAGAAATTCATTGACCCCAAGCCCATGGGCTTGCTTGAGCACCTGCTTGTCTCGCCATCCCTTCAAAGTCGTCTGCTCGTGTATTTCTCTCATTCAAAGAATGATCCCTGCCTCCAATAGGCTCATTACATTCGGGGCATCGCGCCTCTTCCATGGCACCACCACACTACGTGTATCAATCACTACATGACCCATTTAAGCTGACGTGATGTATGACATACCTCTGTTATAACGAAAGTATGGCCATTAGGGCAATTATAAAAATGGCCACCGTGTGCTGCGGGAGAGGATTGAAGAGCTGGGACTCGACAGTTACAGAGAACACTCACTGAAGTTCAGGGCTTTGACCACATCCATCTTCTCGTCCAAAGACACAGGTTCATAGAAAGTCTCCATACGGATACTTTTGCCAAGATTTTCCCATTCTTGACGGATCGAAAGTGCTGTGTGGAAGAAATTCTGACGCAACCAATCCTTCACATCTTTGGGAAGAACCTTCCTATGCTCGTCAACAATACGTCCAATATCCTTGTCGACCTTCTGTGCACCAGCTAAAGCTTTATCTGCGAGGTCCTGACGCTGTTCCCCGATAGTACCACTCTCCTGGGCCAGCTTATAGTCAAGTCGATGCAGCTCAAGTTCGACACGCATGAGTAGTAACTGTGAGGTGGTCATCTGGCGACGGGTTTCAGATACCTCTGCAATCTTGTACGCAATGTTTGCATCCCGTCTGCAGCCTTGAAGCAAAAAAGCAGTGAACAGAGCCCACATCTGTAACTGCAGAGATCCATAATTCTTGTTCTTGCCAGCCGAGGTCAACCATGAGCACGCCAGATGGACAAGGATGAATCGGACTTGAATCGTTGCCCAAAACGCCTCAACCACAAATCTTTTATCGGCACGAGGCTGAGGTTGACCAACCTTTCTCCTTGCCATCTGCATCGCGAATTGACCAAGGTTTCGGGGTGCCCTCACCGGATCTGCGACAGCATTCTTCAACTCCTCCTCCACCAGATAGGACCAAGATGCCTCCCATGCCTTGGTATGCGCGGGGCGCATCGCTGCAACTTTGATAGCATGATCATATAGTTGCATCAAAGGCTTGACCATCCTTCTCCATGCATCTGCAACATTTGGAGATACAAGGAAAAGATCTATATTTCCCGGGTCCAAAGTTGTTGTGGGCAGGGGAATTTCTGCTTTCTCAGCTAAGCGGGACCTCTGAACCTTCATACAGCCCTTCCGGAGCCTTGCTGCCTTAGCTGCAGTCACAGCTTCAGCCTCGATCGTAGATGCTGTCAAGACCAACTTCATCTCCAAGTCAGGTTTGGAGATCTTATCCATCTTGCCATAGATGTCTCCGAGCTGCGTTGACATATGAGATATAACATTCCTCTCCAAGATGTCGAGATCTGCAGACTTGTAGACACGTCCATACCGAGGAGAGGTAATTGCCGATCGACAAGTGGGGCAAACTGGAGGCTTTTTTCGATCCCCATTCGCTGTCTCGCTGACGGGCGTCTTCAGGTCAATCCAGTTCCCATCCTGGTTCTGCACATAATAATCAGTCATTTCGCATATGCCATCCAGTGTCTCGACGGTGAATACGTGGCCACAATTCGGGAGCGTGATGAGGATTTCATCCAGTGAATCTTCATCTTCAGCAATGTCTGCCAGCGTACGCCCAAGGATGACATCGACAACACACTCTTGGATTGCAGGAACACAACGAGGGCAGATCTGGATGGAACAGTCTTCTCCGCAAACTGGAAAGTCAAATGTAAGTATATCACGAAGCTTGTAAGTCGAATGAATGCATAAAACCTGAAGGGCATCGATGACCACATTCAAGTGTTGCTTCACACCGTCGATCACACGGCAATCGGGCACAAACCTGTTACAGAGATAAGGGATGGCCAAAGTATGAGATAGATATCATGATCATACTCACAGAGCCACATGGCACAGGACAGGCAAAGTGAGGGCATTTCCTTCGAATTTGGCATCAGCAAGTGGAAAAGGCTAGAAAATCGGATAACGATCACCAAATGCATGGTTCCTGACAAGGTGAACATGGGGTCGAGCAATATTCCTTGCATTTAGCGTGAGCACATTCTTGCCGACATTGCTCTTTACAAAACATGACGCATTTATGGTCTTGCGAACACTGTCCGTTACAGATGTGTGCGCAGTGAAGATCCTTGCGACACGGATGATTGACGTGAGATGTCCTCAGAATACGTGAACTATCCTGCGCTGAAGCAAAGTTTTTGGCTTGACACAGATGACAGTTGGAGTTGCATGTTCTTCCGCAGCATTCCATGATACCCGCGCAAGGGTGTGTGCACTTGTAAAGCGAAGGATCATCTGAACATCTCATTTCCACGCTGTGTTCGCACGTCGGAAGATTCTTGACAACAAGGACATCACAAAACGCCTCTTCGAGCTTATCCAGCAAGTGACTGCATCCTCAGTCAGCCTGAGGCTACCATGCAACTCAGAACAAAATAGTGTGCTTACCATGGGAGAGATGTGCTTGTATGACCGCAGGGAAGTTCGACGTTAGAAACTTCAAAAGTGCAAGGTCCGCAGGGTACGGCGCATGCCTTATTACATGGGTGACGCCTCTCACAGAGTCTTCGGCAACTCTGATCACAAGCCACAGCCAAGTGGCCAGGATCATCTGGATGGCACTTTTGTTGGCGTAGATCAGACAGAACCAGGCTTAATAAAAACTGGGTATGTACCTTGTATGGGCACTTATGCCCACATTTTAATCTAGCATCACAGGATTTCAAGCACCCACCTGATTGCAACAACCATTGTCAGAAGGGAAACAGGGACAGTAAACTTGGTAAACCTACCATCTGGTGCAATGAGTTGTAATTGACCAGGTTTAGAAGCATAATTAATAGTATCTGGGTGACGATGGCAAGCAATGGGAAATCCTTCGCCGATACATTCCTCCTGTTCTAGCTCATCGATGACATAGCGCCACATCTCGCTCCTTGAAGCCAGCTGAGGGGCATTTCCCAAAATGAAAAGACCTTCTTTTGCACGGGAGAGAGCCACTGGCAATAATCATCAGTATCACGATAGGCTCAATGACTGGCAGTGCAAGGCCACACCATTCGTTCGATTGTCGGACTTCATCGAGCGATACATTTCAGATTATGAAATCGGGTGAAATGATGACAGAACCGTACCTTAAGAAACCCAATCATTGGTCGTTGTCGTGGCAGCCCGTCTTCCATGCTCCCAGCGTTCCTCACAAGAGAGAGAATGATGATCTAGAAGCAGTGTTCAGCGTGGAAGAAAAGTCACACGACAATAATCTTACTTTGGCTTCCTCCCCTTGATAATTATCAACTGTTCGAAGGCGTACCTGCACAAGGTCCATCCCAATGAATAATTTATAAGATCAAATACGATCACGCTTTCGTTCTCACCCTTCTTGCGACCTTGACATGTTCGACACGGGTATCGTCGATTGAATCAGCTTCCTGATCAGCTTCCTGGTCGGCAAGTTCAGCTTGATCTCTTTCATCGATGACTACGGCAACAAGGTCAGCAAGGGCATCTCGGACGCGAGCGAGTTGGCCGAGATAAGCGCAAAGTACGACAATGTCTCCTTCTTGAGAATAACATCCCTGTCTAGTTAAATAATACAGATATAGCGGAAGCAATTGCGAGGGTAAACACCAACTTTAGCGTACCGTAGGAGATACAACACCAGATCTCGAATCATTTGCACCTGTATTTGTACTCAACATGCATATGGTCCAACAGGCAAAAGAAGTCAATGCCATACCTCAAAATCGTTGTATTTGCTTGAAGACTCTTCAACACCTCCATTCTCCCGGTGACTGTGAGATAGAAAGAATACATTTTTTGCAAATCCTCGAACGTTCGGATAATGAGTCACGATCTCGTGGTCAATGAGATTAGGATACAACGTTTTTCTGGATCATTCATCAACAAAGAGCGGTCAGGCGAAAACTGTTGCTTGCCTGATCAGATTTGAGACGGCGGGGCGCATTCGACGCTGTACATCTATCTGAGACATGGGAAAGCTGGAGGACGACAATCTCTCCATGAGAGACATATCAAACTTGTAGAGTTGGCGCCCAAGTTTGCTGTCCACGGAGAGGCCTAACATAGAGAGGATTAGTCGAGAACTAAAAAGATCCTGGTCACATACTATAGTTGTTCAGAGTAGGCCGGAGTTGAAGAGGGTCGCCAATCAATATGAGGTGTTCCACAGATGGCACCAAACTACCCAGAATATGGGCTTCCAATACTTGGCCCGCTTCTTCAACAAGCATGATGCGGGGGCCAAGACCCTGTTAGAGGTCAACATTCATCCTAGCATTGTAAGGACACCAAACCTTGAGCAAAGATGTCAGCTTGGCCGCACCTAGAGTCTCCGTTAGTGGATTCCCTGAAGCACAAGGACATCATCATACCCGTTGTTGTACATCCGATGATATCAATATCTGTGAGAAGTTGGCGGCGAGTCTAGATACCCGGGAGGTTAGTCAAAGACCGAAAATAAATTTGTTGGATATTACTTCGTCCTTGCCCTCGTTATACACCTCAAGGGCCTGCATATACTTGGCCCGCAGCCTTTTAAAATCTTCTATGTTATTATGATAGATACTTTCACGAACTTGCTGTTCCCAATAGGCATGCAACTTCTTGCGCTCAACGGTGGAAAATGCCCACATATTTCCATCGAGAAGAAGCTCATCAAGTGAACGATTGCTGTCAGGAACAAGTGGGACTTGAGCACATCCATGAACCGAAAAGAAAACCGCGGGATCTTCTAAATCAGATATTTGAAGACCTACACGGGAAGGCGAATGGGAAGGCACAGGATGGGATGTTACAGGCTGAAGAACAGGTACGGTAGTGGAGCTCCCATCCTCTGAGGGTGAACCCCATGAAGATAGCCAAGGCCGCTCTTCCTCATCCGAATCATCGTCGTCATCCAAAGTATCTGTAATCTCTTGTTCCAAGAGAACAAACTTGTTAGCTGGAAAAGGTACCTCGGGCCGAGGTAGTGGTTCGGCTGGGGGTTGAGGTTCATTCATTCTAGAGATGAACTCCAAGTCGGCTCCCCGTTCCCAAAATGAGTAGATGCTCCTGCCACCTTCGGCAGTAGCTTGATTCCCAACCGTCTGCCACCCAGCGTCCTCGTCAGTAATTGACACCGCAAGAATGGCAGATATCCAGGAGGGAGGAAATTGTATGTGCTCTGAGTGCTCTGGATACCATATTGCGAGGTAGTTGGTGATCACATCTGAGGGGACAATAGTCTGCGAAAATTCTCGCATGAGCTTCTGAATTTCTTTCTCGATGTCCTTAAGCGCTCGGTGGTCACGAGCAAACGACCTGTCCAGACGAGAACGTCCTGCTATTTGCTCAATTTCTTCAATCGAGAATTTTTTAATTCGTTCATCGGCGGAGCGACTGCCAAGTCTGACAATCTTGTTTGTAATGCCTGCATCCAGAACCCCGGTCAGAAGGTGGTCCAGAGCATGATTGGTAAAAGCAATCATCAAGATCGGTGTTGCACTTTTGACTAACACTCGTAGTAATTCGATCCCTGTAAAGGACTATTTAAAGTCAGAAACATCAAGGACCAAGATATTGTGCACACTCACTTTGCCTGTACCAGGGGGTCTGTAGGTGAACTTTGAGCATGCAACCAAAAGGTACTGGATCTTATACTGTTCTTACCCTTGAATTAGTGCTACCTCTCGAGTCAATGCATCAACGATAGCTTCCGCTTGACTTGGATCCAAACGGCTCCTCCGGAGATGATGACGAGCAATTGCGACTGATTCTTGGTCATCGACATAAAGCTTGAAGTCATCTATGCCAGTTTCGGGGGGAAACAAGGGTGCTAACTGGTAAGCAAAACCAGGGGTTCGAGCGTAACGGGGTGGACGAATTCCAGCATCCGGAAAATATCCGAGGGGTCGGTGGACAAGATACTGGCTAAAAGGGATCGTCTCTGGCTCAACAAGTTTCAGAGTGTCCAAGAAAGGCCGGATGGCCTCGAACATGACAGGCGATTCAACCATAATGGTAGTGCTATCGTGTTGAAGATATCCATCTTTGAGGATGTTGAGAATGCGAAGCTCAATTTCGGGATCAAAGAAGACGACTCGGGCGGAAACTCGATCCTTATTTGCCTGGACCGATTCTGTGATCTCCTTTACCGAGCTCGCCAATATACCCAGGTGTACATCAACCTGGTTCCCGCGTTTCCAGACCAATGCAATGAGCCCTCCCTGCATCATTCGCTTTCCACTCATTCCTTCCCAAAAAGCTCGACGGGCTCTTGGTTGAGAGGAGCGTGCTCGACCAGGGGGTGCGTCAAAGCTGAAACCGACGGACAGACCACGCCGATCGGGGATCAGAGAAGTAAACTCCACGCCAGTGTAAACATTGAACATTACAGTCCCCTGGGTGTCTACAACACCATGGTATCTTCCTCCACGTCGCTTGAGTATTTCATGCAGTCGACTCTTCATCTTATCTTCCTTTTGGCCGAGGAAATCCTCGCAGATGAGTTGCACAGACGTGCGCAATGGTGCCCTTTAGAATTAGTATCACTCAAGATGATATCCAACACGATAGCAAAACGAAGGACGCACGTCAACTCCTCTCGAAGAAGCCTGAATTGAATGTCCAAAAGTCGCTGCATCGTCTCATCCGGATGTGGGTGTGGCGCACCATGCAGATTAGCAGGCAGGAATGGAGTGGCAGTGGAGATGAGTTCTTCATGGGTTGGAGCAATGCGAATGTCTTCAATGTAGACAAAATCGTTGTCGTGACGTGGAACACCCAAGCGGGAATTCTCGCCTGGTCCGTCGTAGGTGAGGTGTAGAGCCGAGAGTATTCTTTCGTTATGATTTGCGCCAAGATTAGGGTGAAGGATACTCCTCGTTTGTCTCGCAGCTTTCTCGAGTTTTGCTTGCTCACGATCTACGATATTTACGAGGCGTTCAACCTTATTCTTGAGATAACCTATGATATGATCACGAGCAGCCTGACTTGTATCCTTGAACGGATCATCGAAATCTGGAGGTAAAGCAGATATTCCAGTAATCCAGGAGTCCTGCCAAGTTTGGAGACGCCGGACAATGCTATTTAACTTGGGGTGTGTAGCAGAGGAATTCTTAAAGCGCGTTAAGCATCTGCATTGGAAAGGTTTGTAGAAAGACAGGCAACAATGCAAACTTTACGTACTCAAAAAGGATACCAGCCAAGGAAGCCAACACTTGGCTCCCAATTGGATCCTTGGTCTGGATCTTAGGGTCCTTGAATGAACGGGCCACCATGAAATCATCCATGCACTTCTCAATCTGTTCGAAGAAAGTATCACAGTTGTTCATGATACACATGTAAAGCCCGCTGTAAGGGCACAAATCAAACAGACATTTCAGTAGTTATGGAGAGGTGGAACATACTTTACGAGATGGCTCAGTGTACTTTTCACGACAAGGTCAGAAGAAAAGAACTAGTGCAAGGTGGTGAGTTACGTCTGAAATATGCGGATACGGAAAGCCCATACCCGTAATAAGGGCAGGATTCCTCGCTGAAAAGACAGCGTCTCGGGATGAGAACCAGCTCGAGTAGATATGGGAGACCACCGAATAACGTCAGTAATGCGAAGCAAGCCGTTACCCTTGGAGAAAAATAACTCAGAAAGTAGTAAAAATTGACGAGGGTGATTTACCGTGGCTAAGGAGTTCAAGAATAGCTAACAATCAGTGAGTCATGAAAAGGCAAGCACAGGAACAAAAAAATACCTGTCCATCTTCTGACGTCTGCAGGAGAAACAATCAATACCGCCCATCATGTATTAGATGCTACTGACCCAACTTGCGTTTGAAGTAGTCGCGTTGTTCAAAGGATTTAAGAAACCATAAACGTGGAAGGTTTTTAGGAATCTGTAGTCATCACGAAGATACATCGTCAAAGCATTATGCGCTTCTACGGGTGACATTATTTTTGAAGGGCTTGCAAAGAAAGCATCTGTGCCAGATACGCCAAGCTTTGCTAGTCCTGTGTCTGTTAAAAATGGCGCAATTGCAGCGATGGCATCCTGCGACCGATTGCCACCAGCTCCGAACGGTGAAAGTGATAAACTTGCTTGAGAAAGTTCTGGGTTATGTTCATGGCGAAAACGACAATTGAATTCACGGTTGCATCTGCCCGACGTCCAATAAAAGCTACACATGCCAGCAGGAGTTCCTGCAGGTGTTGGACGACGGCTGGACGCAGGACTTGGACCAGAGTTCCTGGAATTGGTCCCATGGCCTGCGCCAGCCGCCGATGCAGGTGAGGCACCATGCGTGAAGTTGCAAGCAGTGCCTTTCCTACAACCACCGGGTGTGTTGAAGTAACGACAAGGGGGCATGATGGGGTGTAGCGATGAAGAATTGATAAGACTCCATCCCTGCCTTTATACGCGCAGTCTCTGGCGCCTAAAGAACCCCAGGCCGAGGCAAGGCCGAAGGGCGTCTAGGTAGCAAAACTGATATAGGCCTCAACATAGATATATGAGTGCATTGTATCTGTTTGTGGGTCCGTATCACCGGCATATATATGCTGTCCTGATTCCAATGAGTAGCTATAGCTGAAGTTGACATTTGGAGACGAGAGCTGTGTCCCAGAAAATCGTCGAGTATCACGTGGGTATGAGCGTGATATGATGATCGGAAGGAGCTGTCTTCAAGTTCTTCCGCCACCATGCTACGGACACGCTCTATCATTTCAGCGCGCGCTCTTTCACGCTCGTATGCCACCGTGACACCCCATGCCCTTGTTTTTCTTGAACATAGACAAGGAGTGTTGGATCCAAGTTCCTTGTCTGCCCTCACTGCTGCTGAACAACTCGGAGGCAAAGTAACCGGGCTTGTTGTTGGTGCACCGGAACATGTGCAGGGCGTCGTGGAGAAAGCCAAAAAGTCAGTATTATTCTGTGTAACCTTTTTTACTTGTGGTAACCCATCGTTGACCTTCTGCAGACTCAAAGGCCTGACCTCTATCCTGCATTCAGCCTCACCTCAATACGCTGAACCACTTCCGGACACCGTATCTCCTCTTCTGGAGAAACTCCTATCCGCTTCTACGCCATTTACACATATAGTTTCCGCTACATCTTCGTTCGCGAAGTCGCTGTTGCCTCGAGTAGCGGCGAAACTTGATGTCCCTTCCGTCTCGGATGTTACATCCGTGGAACACGATGCTTCTTCCAACAGTACAACATTCACGCGTCCAATATACGCTGGAAACGCAATTGCAACCGTCCGTGCATCTTCATCTATTCCTATCAAGTTCTTCACCGTTCGAGGCACTGCTTTCACCGCCGCACGAGTACAAGATGCCTCTGAAGCTGAAGCTTCGTCCCTAGAACCTGTTGAGGTCCATGACTCTCCAACAGAACATGTCAAAACTACCCTCACCAAGTCCGATCGTCCTGACCTTGGAGTTGCTGGTCGGGTAGTGTCTGGAGGACGTGCCCTGAAGAATGCTTCCACATTTGCTTCCACATTATATCCACTTGCGGATGCGCTCGGTGCTGCTGTTGGAGCTTCCCGTGCCGCTGTAGACGCAGGATATGCGGACAATTCACTACAAGTCGGCCAAACAGGCAAAGTTGTCGCCCCGGAGTTGTACGTGGCCGTTGGTATTTCCGGAGCCATTCAACATCTCGCTGGAATGAAGGATTCCAAGCTCATTGTTGCTATAAACAAGGTGAGTCCACCTGTTCCCGTCATCTACCGCGATTGAAAATCATTGCATATCAAGGATCCCGACGCGCCCATTTTTCAAGTCGCAGATATAGGTCTTGAGGCAGACCTATTCGAAGCTGTCCCAGAGCTCGTTGAGAAGTTGAAGGCATAAGCGCAGATATCTTAGCGTATACAATACACTGTGATAGATCGTGTACTTATGTCCTATCAGAACCTGGGCCGATGGAAGTAGAGATGGTGTTCGGCAATACGTCACGCGCACACAAAGTTGGAGCACGTATCAGATCGATGACAAAAGTATCGTTCGGGGGTGGCTACTTGTGTTGGGGCCAAATAGCGATAGTAAATAGCGAAATATTAGATAATGCTTCTTTTCAAACTCCGCCTGGATGTCAACCGTCACTTTGACACGTCTGAACCAAGGCTTTTGCAATCCTGAGCCTTTCTCGCTTGACACAGCTCTCTTCCTTTCATAGACCAGCGTAATATATTTAAATCTTTTAGTTCTTCCCACTGTCAGAGCTGCAACATTCAGGTTTGTCAATTTTGTAAGGATCTCCGAGTCCTCTGTCAAAGAGGAATCTGTCTACATCGGCTCTCTACCTGCCAA
>JAGGAR010008042.1:0-39839 GCA_017657315.1 Termitomyces sp. K1Ag
GTCAATATGAAAGGTCTCTCGCTAAAAACGATTAGATCCCCGAATCGAGCATGGCGTCAAGCTCGCGTGGCCTTTACATCAATATGAGGCGCGCCGTACTGATGACCATGTGTGGCCGATGCTTTTCTTTGACATAACACGAGATCCGTCTGACCCAACTGCGGGTGCGATCAGCCTTCACTTTGAAGGAAATCGGGAAATTCCGGAGGGTTTGCTCTCGGAGTGCATGGAATTAGCGTTCTCGCCCACCACCAATTTCTCGATGATCAAGTTGAGAGGCAAGGAAAGTGAGCTGGATCAGTTAGAGGATGTGGTAGTCAAGCGACTAGACGGGATACGCGTCATCGACATCTTTTCTGCGATTTTCAAAGCTTATAATGTCCCACTAACGCTTCGTGAAACATTTGACTTGCATGACTTGATCAATGCTTCGTCTAGTGTAGATGCCTATCACCGCCGATCCAGATCTTTGCCGATTCAAGACCGAGATATATTTCGTGTCGACTTACTGGGAAAGAAAACACTCTTTAACGGCATCTCCTTTGATGAGGAAACTGGCCAATTCTCCTTTCGATTAATAGAGCAGCATCCAGATGACATGACTCTAACTGCTCTGTTCTAGTCTTGCCTGTTCAACACATATGAAGTGTAGGATTTGTATACATTAATAAAGGGTCATGTTCTAACTGCATTTCTCTTCATTCAACATGGGGGGCCATGGTGGCAGGGACGGATCAAGTAAGCGGAATGCATCCAAAAGATCAATCTTTTCTATCCGAGTGTAATCTCCTGTAGCCACTTCAATAGAGAGAAGGAATGCTTTGGTTTCATCCGAAAGGAGGAAATTCTCGGGTCCGAAACCAACAGGGGGATGTGACCCATCACCAACGCGCTGGATGTGGTTGAGGATTTCAATGATGACTTCGTGAAGGAGCCGAGGAGGAGAAGAGTGAGGGTATTGGACAGGTAATCCCGGTGTGCTTTGGCAGAATCTACGTAAGTTGGGATCAAATATGAATAGCACAAGTGCAACACAAGTTTGGAAGAGACCTTCCCAAGCCAAACCTTCCGAATGGTAGAAGTCGACGAGTGAATTATTCAAGATGTGAAGTATTTTCTCCGTCACTATGAATAGATCCTGAGACTCCAGAGAGGTGCCAATGAAGTGGTCTTTATGGTACATAATAACCGCACGGATACTATTGACCATAAACTTCAACGTAAGTTGTGAGACGTTTGGAGTAAATATTAATTCCAGAACAGCCAAAAAGCATTCGTAATTTGGACCTAGTTCGTTGTGTATTCCTGCACCAAGTTTGACTGGAAGCAAGTCCAAAAGGAACGGCATATAAGAGTGCGCATTCCCAATTTGAAGTAAGGTTGTAGTGAGGTCTACGTTCATTTCTTCGACAACTGAGAGAAATGCTTTATTGGGAGCCAGAAGGTAATCATCCATTTCTTCCATCTTGGAGACGAGGCAATCGTACGCATGGTTGACAACCTCCAACCGCAGGCGTTCTAGGTCTACGGGATCTTCGAACTGACGGATATCCGACAAGGGTATGACAAGAAGGGCCAAGGTTGGTGCATTTGAACAGAGGATTTTGAACTCTTCGGGTTCATCTTGATGAATGTCACTCGGAAGACGTGCTTCTCGCATAAGAGAAATCAAAAGATGGAGTATGGTATTCGTCATCTGCGATTGCGACGAAAGATTTCTTTTCGCGGCAAGACATAGCGCGCTGATCAAATCGAGTATTGATATTGGGTCATAACGAAAAGCTGGAAGGTCACGTCGTGAAAACGGATATATGCTCTTTGAAATACAGGCTTACTTGAAAGCTTGTTTAACCGGTCAAGGGAGACAGATGCCGAGATGATGCTGGCAGCAGTGAGATTGGACCGGATAGAAACATCCATAGAAAGCAAATGTAGAAGAGTTTTGACCTCATGGGGCGTTGCGTCAAGGACACGTCCTGGTCCTGCACCCAATCTCCTTTCCTGTATAAGAGATGGCAGGACGGCGATAGCCTGATCAAGCGCATCATCATCGTGGATAGTGCAGATCACCGCATGGAATGTTTCTTGATATTTTGCAGCAAGCAAGGGATGCCGACCAACTCCCTCACCAGCATGCATACTGTTTTCTCCTACTACATGATGGTTTCTTCTGGACTTTGATAGGAATTTCCACCGGGAAATGAGGGGTATCCCCTGGGTCATTGAAAAGGCCGCTTCCACATCGGAAACTTGAGTTGAATTTCTTGAATCGCGAAGAGGCAATCGAAGCCCTAAAACTGCTCGTTGCAAAAAGGGTTTTCTCCTTGTAATGTCAACCTGGAATGAGTGTTCATCGGGCAAGTTTGTAGGCTCTATCTCGGTATCCTTGCGCAAAGGGAGCCAAAAGAAAAACCATGAATTCAAGAAAGAATCTGAAGCATCGAAAGAACCACGCGTAATGATGTACACGGCAAATGTGGCCACGCCGAAAGAGCAGATGCATCCAATAACCCCGGCTAAAAAGATAAGAACGGATGACTGTAGTAGAGGCAGTGAAGCAGACATAAGGGTGTCAAGCAACCCAATGAGAAACAGGATCACCGGAACGACTAAGAGTTGTAAAAGTGTCTCAATCGTTGGGCCCAGAAAGTTGTCGGCTTGATTCCATCGAGAGTGGACATCTGCCAATTTCTGATATGTCTGTGTGTGAGTAGAGCGTAATATTTTCGCAAGAGATCCCCGTGTCATAGCAGTGAGGCAGGCAACAGAGATCTGCACTTAGATCATCAGGATAAGGGTTGTGAAATTGATCGACGACGTACGCTTGAAATCAAAGCCAGTGACCAGTAAAAATTTGTCCGAATAACATGGGGTTCCGGCTTGAATGCTGACGCCTGAGTTAAATTCAACCCGCCCATCTTTGCGATATCTGCCGAATGAATTAAGAGAAGAATCTCAGTGATATTGGCAAGGTGTTGATTTGTCGTGTCGGCGGGATCTTCAGCAAGTCCTGTCAAGGACTGAACAATAAATGTGGTTACGACTGCCGAAAAGAGCGCAACCTGAAGAAAAATTCAGAATTCCGTTTAGTTGTGAATGTCCGGCAGAACAACGAAAATGATGCGAACAAAGACGAGCATCGTGTCCAAAGAGCTGCGCCATTTATCAATTACAGGCAGGATCTGGTCCATATGACCACGAAGAAGTGGTCCCCAAGCACTCGAACTTGTAGTTGGGACAGTTGGAAGAGGTTGCGTTGTCCGGCCTAAACAAAAGGAGTTACATATGAATGATGCAAACACAAAGAAACACGAGGGAACACGAGGTACCATCTACTGCTGTGTACCATTCGTCCAGTTTGCGAAGAACTTTAGAAAGATCCTGTAAAGTAGCTTCGAATCCTGGCAGTCATTTCGACTGCCACAGAATGAAGTCAAGTTTCGTACTGTTCATGTCTCCCAGAGTGTTCTCCATGGCTTGCACATTTCTCGATAAGCATCCAAGGTCAACTTCTTCAAGGGAGCTTCATAGCGCCCGTCAAATGTGAGCATCCTTGATCAGGCTATAAAGCAGTAGAACTCACCTTTCCGGTTTATCTGACATTTCAGTGAATTCAACTAGATAGATGACATGGATTAGAAAACATGGAGATCCAAGTGACTAAGTTAGACATACAGTGCGTATTTCAAGATGGCACAACCTGAGTCTCGCTCGTCAGGAATTGGTGATCGTAGGCGTAAACGATGATGAGAGTTGGAACAACTGATATTAGTGCGATAACACACGAAGAGTGCGCCCATTCCTTTCTTCCATCTCGTGACTCTTTGTGGGTCCCCTCTTACTTTGTGGAAATCTGTTCTGTTTCGGGAGGCAAGTAAGTGCTAGTGCGCGACATGGGACATTTTGACAGCTGGTGGAATGGTCGTTCTTAAGTCGCTTGTCGCTTCCAAGTTTCTTTCGTGGAAATTGGTAGAAGGAAACCTCAGGATGAGCCATCTTGGAGTGGAGCCACCTTCATAGTCACGATATCCTTGACATATGTATGGTTTCATAAGTCACAGGAGTAGTGATTTGCTGCCACAGAGGACTTTCGTCGCCCATCACCCAGTTCAACGACGTTCTCGGATGAAGGAAGAGCTGCGCTAGTGCTCTGTCTTTGAAATAGACAAGTCACAGGAAAAGGCATCGCTCCTGGCATCGCAAGACTTTTTGAGGCTGCTTTCACCCAATACTCTAAGTTCCGAAGTTGTATCACGGGATAAGTGGCTGGTTCTTGTGCCAGTTAGACAAATAATAGTAGAGTTGGCTGTCAATGGACCTCAAGCTGGCTTTTCAACATCAGAAGCATTTCGAATGTTGGAAGACAAAAGATTCAGCATCTACAGGAATGTCCGCACGAGTTTGCGATAGAAAAGAGAACCGGGTCCGGGGTCAATTGGATTTTAGGCTTGCCAGAATTTCCGCAATTCAAATTAGTTGTCTCAAACTCATCACAAAGAATTATACTTACTTACTATTGAAAGAGAGATTCAGAAGAATGTTATCCTGTTGTGTCCAGTGCTTCAGTTCTTTGTGGAACCAAGAATTTCTTCAAGAAAGAAATTTGTTGATCGATTAGTCATCAGAAATTGTTGCTATCATTGAAAGTATTTGCCAAACATAAGACACTGCGCGTTTTTGGTCTAGCTTTAGCCGATTGAAGTCATCAAGAGTACTGACCACTCAAGAGTCTCCGTCGTCGAGGAGTTGTCTACAAGATAATCCGTTAGCATGACTCTAAGTTTGATATCCGATCAGTCTGATGTTCCATAGATTGCGATCCTAGGACGCGTCTTATGAGTTGAAGTCTGTACCACTCGGTTACTCGCTGGGCATTTACTCAGCTTACGAATTTCATGGCCTCTTACCCGGTGTATACGACTCTCAATGTTCCAACCGTCACATCTTACCCTTCGGTGAAATGTTTGCAATGGTCTGGTGATGGTCAAGCATGCTTTGCGACGAAAACCGCCGCTTATATCATGGTAAGCACTCAAAACGCGTCGTATGTGTATGAAATCACTCTACAACAGACTCCGGACCATGGTGTGCACTTTGATGCGTCGTCAGCCATCAAATCGGTCAAGGAAAAGGAAGACCGTGAAGGCATACCCTCGATCGGCTGGTTCAGGACCATCATCCCTTTCGAGAAGTCGGACCTACCAAGATGGCCAGAATATTCTCAAGGTAGACTATACACCCGAATACCGACGGATTGGAGCTCATTCTATTAGCCTGGGGTGCTGCATCATTGGGTTCGATCGATGTTGCCTTATGGGATGTCGCATTTTCACCGAGTGGCCTGTCTCCAGATTCTGGGTGCGCTTTAGTCTACGCCATTTGAGATGTCCCACGCTCTTTCCTGACTTCATATCTCAGATGTGTCCTTGCAGGTCTAACCTCTAACATGGACCTAACCCTCTGGACAGCATCCAAAAACTGCCTGAAGGGAGAATGGATCAAGGTAGGTCAATTGAACGCTTTAAGGGTGATCAAGGTTTTCATTATACCCGGAAGGCATGCGAAGTCACTCCCTTTCTCCTTGAAACGTTTGCAGGAGATACTACCTCAGCAGGACAGACTGCTCAGACTCTCAATTCCCAAGCAACAAGTAAGGTCAGCAAAATTATGATCAATTTCTATTGACTCATTCTTTCTAGGCATGACTTGGTCTCCGCAAGCTGATTTTGGGTTGACCCCAACCCCACCTGTTGACGGATCCCTTCTCATTGTTGGAAATAGGGCAGGTTCTCTGGTGTTTTTGAGGTACGAACGCAATATTTTCTCACTTGACTTTCTTTGATGACGGGTAGATACCGTCCAAATGAGATTGTCCAGCATGTCCTGACTCTCCCCGTCGTGGAAACGTGGCTCACTCATGTTTCGTGTTCATCTTGGACTACAGTCAAACCAGGAATTTGCAAGTACATTTTCTAAATTCGTTTTTGGGGTCTTTTTGACATCCAATTGATAGGTGAGGTTTTTGTGGCCTCCGCAGCTGCCGATGGAAGCGTCCATATAGCAAAATTAACCCAATCATATAACAACGAAACAAATACAGACCCTTCAGATTTACCTCTAACATTTGATGCTAGCGAAAAAATCAATCAACCTGACAAAACAAGCATTACGGCTTTGTCCTGGGTCGAAGTCCCACACAAAAGAGTACGTAATGGTTCTTTCGTCGAATATTCACGCCCAATTGATCTCCCATAGCGCATTCTCGTATATTGCAAACCCGGAAAGCTCTATTTATGGTGTCATTCATCATCACATCTAGGGTGGTCGGGTTCTCGTTCGTACCGACTGAAGACCCAAAATCTCTCAGTCGGCTCCTCCTCACTACATCCCGCGTCGGGGATCCAATATATCGCGAGGCAAGATATCCTGATTTTGACTTTGTTCGACGGGTCCTTCCATGTCATATACAACCTTTTGGGTGAACCAACGATGACTCCACCAACAGACGACAATGTAGTGACCTCAGAAAAGTTGTCACAAGCTGTACGCTCAGTCTTCGTACAGACCGAAAATGATGTTGATTCGGGTGACATGAATCGCATAACTGGGCTAACGTCCTATGATGGTTCTGCTATGTTCATATGGATTCAAGAGTGCGTACTTTTCCTCCTTCAATGCGCAAAAGCACCTGACACTCGCCATGCAGAGCCTCTCGTCCTTCGGATTTCAGCTACAAGCATGATGCCAAACACAATAGCACTTTGTTGGTGTCTAGTTTGTGGAATGATACTGACGACGATACCCTTGTCAACGAGCTTCAAACAGTGCTCAACGGAGCAAAGATCAGTATGTTCTTCCCCAACCCTCCACTTCTCCGATTTACATCGCAACAGCAGCAGGACTAGCGCCCCTTTCCCTTCTCCGCCCTTTCTTTTTCCATCTTCAAGATAGGACGAAACTTGTCGTCCTTTACCCTCGGATATTGGAGATTCTGAAGCCACGAAATGATGACCATTCTCTCCTTGTGAACGTTCCTACATGGACAAGCATGACGCCTGAGTTACGGTGGATTTTCAGGACCAGCTTGGTGCAGCATCTCTTCGGCTGGGATGTTCTCTTCTCCTTGCGCATGCGTTTGTCTATGGCAGACTTCGTGTGGGTGTGTAGGCCTTCTCTCTTCGATTTATTCACATCAGTTCTGATAATTGTTTCGCTTCATAGAAATATATCGGGGACGAGCAAAAACAAGCCGAGTGTGGACATGTGGCGCAAGATCTTCTCAATAAGATTTCACATCGTGTTCTCCGAACTATCATCCGTCATCTGACAGCTGTGGTGACCCTTCTCACTCGTTCGTGTGGGCTTGTTCATGTATGATATTCGTTGCTAACTTGCCTTACTATTCTTTTCTAGCCAACGACATACCATTTGTGCTACGTATGGTAGTACAGTCATTACTTCCTGGCTCACCAGAGGATCTCTCTGCAGAGGGGAACAGGCTTCAAAGCATCTCACAGACCGCGGTATATCCTATCCCACAGGACACACCGGTCACCAATACTTTCAATGAGCTCTGTCCCGCATGTAAAGTCGAAGTTCCGCTACAGGATATAACCACTGCTGTTTGTACTAACGGTCATACATGGGGTACGTTTACTTCTTCAGCGTGTTTCTCGAGTCACTCATGTTTGTTCCGTTTACTCTCGTAGCTCGCTGCTCGATCACTACTTTCATTCTCTCGACGACGCTTGTTCGGACATGTGTCGGATGTAGTCGCAAAGCTTTCCTCCCGCTCTCGACCCCAAATACACCCAGCCATAATTGGCTCCCAGAAGCAGCGCGTAGTTGGATCGTCGAAGAGTTGTTGGAAGCAGTTCATCGCTGTCTGTTCTGCAATAATAGCTTTGTCACTGTTCTTTAGGGATTCAGATTCTTCGAGCTCAGGCGTGGCGGCAGGAGAAAGATGTTCTCGCTCTTATCTCTGACATTGGATGGAATCAAAACCCACGTCAGTCGCAGGACGGAAGTGGGATGTGACTCGGAAGGACATAATGAGGAACGGATAGGATATAGTTGAGTTGTAGCTCAAAACGTCTAGTGTATACGTACGAATTCTAAGCGATTTTTGACGGCGGTACAAATCGCAAATTAGCCAGATTTTGTGTGAAAACAGGGTGGCTGCTACAACTTAGCATTTCTGAGAACCTGAAAGTGCTTTGGCCATTCCGTTAGCGCTGAAGCAAGGATTAGTAGGAACTCCGAACTACTTATTAGTATTACAAAAGATTACGAACTGTAAGAATTGGTGCACTTCACCCTAGTAACATCCGACAAAGAGTTGGAATTCGAGATAGTGTTACGACTTGGTAGAATCGACATCAAGGGCTGTATGATCATATAAAGCATAAGTATGAGCGGTAACTTCACAAACGCGGTGGAATGCTCACAGCCCAGTAATCGGAGTCGGCAAAAGCCGAGCCTTATGTCATCGCCGATCAAGTTATCTAGGATATCTCCGATTCCGTTTCCGAAAGGACTCTCTTGACTCTCACATATCCTCCTATTCTTTTGTTTTCACGCGCGAATCGTCTCTTAACCTCAATATTCCGACATGTCCTGGCAAGGTAAGTTTTTTTGACTCTATCTATCTTTGAAAAGGCTGAAGGTCTGCTCAGGCTACGTTGATGAACAACTCATTGGATCTGGCAAGGTTACAAGAGCCGCAATCGTAGGTCTACAACGTGGAGTCTGGGCTTCATCTGCAGGATACACGGTATGTGTGTATATGTCGTTCAGGTTTCTGAGAAGCTGACTCTGGGACACTTGGATGTAGTTCACCCCAGACGACGAGACGGCTTTGATCAATGCTGTGAATTCGCCAGACAGCGCACTATCCAACGGACTGCGCCTACGCGGCCAGAAATTCTTTATCGTTCAGACTAACGATCGTAGTCTTTATGGGAAAAAGCAGGTGCGTTTGCCAATGATCACACCTTTTCGATTTGGTTTAGATTTCTCTTCACTAGGCCGATGGCATTGTGGTCGTCAAGACTACTCAGGCAATCCTCGTCGCGGAATACGACCATCCTTTGCAAGCCGCTGAGACAACTCCCGTGGTCGAAAAACTGGCCGACTATCTTATCAGTGTTGGTTATTAGGTGTTCAAAGATCTATCGGGACGTTGCCACACTACCAACAGTATGAATGTTCTATGTAAACTATAAACTCCTTGCTTTGACGCATCGCGACGTCCAATACTATCGATATGGGTTGCCTTTAATCCCAATTTATTCCCATCAGCTCATCGCCAACCGTTGTATTATGACGACAATCACGTGATAGTCACGAACCTTCCTCACGGATGGATGATGTAACTTAAAAGTTTGACTGAACTCCTCTTCTTCAAGTTTGACATGCAATATGTCTGAATCCCTGGATCTCGTCGTCAATGTTGTTTATTATGGGCCCAAAGCTCGAGATTTTTACCCAGGCAGCCGAAACGCTATGGCTATTCTGAGGGAGGACCTACTGATCTTAAAGCTTCCGCATCCCAAGAGGGAAAAGACGCTCATCAGGGCTCTGCCAGATGGAAAGGGGGAATGTTCATTCATGTGGCCAGAGGTTCCTCCTCGAAGTGTGCGTAACTAAACTTCTTGAGAGATTGATAATATTTAATGACAGAGGTCTCAGGTTCTGCGCAAGCACTTGTCGACACGGATATGTGGTCAGGATCCCGAAGGAGCACGTCGACGCTTGTTGAAGGAGCTTTCGATGTATGAGAAAGAACCCTTGAAGTATCATCGATGTTAACAGATCAACTAGTTGTAGGCTCAGTCTACGAGAAAAGCCTGGTGGGACGTACGTCATGTGTCATCTGTGGGCGCTATCTTGTACTTACATCTTTTTATGGAACAAATTTAGCGTGACGTTGGACCCACAAACCACTGTCGCGTGGCGCACGTGGGGTGGGGCGCAGGCCGAAGCACAGACGCTGCTTGATGACATGGCTTCAGCGCTTAAGATACCCAAAAACGAACCAATCGAGCCAACACTTCCTGATGCAAGTCCTTGACACGTGTTGTTAAATGGGCGCCTATCTTGAACTTTGTTCTACAGTTGCCTCGGACTCCTCTTCGAATTCGAGACAGAGATTCGATCGCGTCGTCTATACAATCACCGGCGGCGGCGCCTCCGCAATTGGTGCGTTTTTTGTTAGAACACCAAGGGCGTCTATGTTGATGATTTGAATTCAAGGGTGTACCCAATGCGAATAGCCAGTTCATTTCTCCGATGTCAATATCGTCATCGAGGCAGACTACTCCCAGGGTACAGTACCTTCCTGTGATAGCAAACTTCTCTGTATACTGATACTAATATTACTATCATTTCAGCGGCCCATCAAAGTTCTTGCCGAATCTCCAGTTGTAAGCCGAACGAATTTCTCTCTCTCTAAAAGAAAATAATAATAACTGTCTATCATGTCCACAACAGATCCCCTCATTTTCCCTACATCCCGAGAGTTCCGACCCAGTCAGTACCTAGTTCTCTATCTCCTCCTACCATTCACTCACGCGTGCGTCATCTAGATACCACCCGGACTCACTTTTTCAGAGCGTTCCTCAAACCAAATACCAAATAACACCATTCAGCCTTCCACCAACCACCGAAAACGCAGCCGTAGCTCCAGCCCTCCCGACTTCCGACCGCGTCGTCCACCTCCCGACTCAAATCGTTCGTTAAACACGACCGGAGACACTTCGAATAGGATCGAAAGGCTAGAGTTCGAGCTGCAGTTCGTACGAGGGCAGATAAAAGGGAGCCTGGGCCATGAGGCTTCTATCCTCTCAGAGCTTGAGGCACTAGGGCACTCTGTGCCTCCACGCGAGACCCCACAGGAAACCGGTACGGTTTTATATATATACATACATCTATCGACAGCACAGAGCTGAAGATATTTGGTACTCTAGCGCTGCGAGAAAAGCTACAAGCGCTCGAATCGCAACTCCAAGCGGAAACGAGGATGAGAATAGAGGCAGAGACTGCCTTGAAGGACTTCCAAAGGGAGTGTAGGGAACCGTTTCTTGTTCCTGCGTTGTATGACGTGGTTGAGTCTATATCGAGACTCGCGACCCAGGTTGTGAGTAGGATCCAGTAGGAAGCTGGGGAGGCCGTAGGATGAGCTCGAGGTGTCTGGAGTCGAGAAACGTTCTATATATACACTTGTATAATCATCAGTGTTCTTTTGAATCATCATCTAATTGTACAACAGGCTGTTATTAGACGCGTCATACATAACTATGATACTCAATTTTGTTACAACTTACAAGTATAAGTGCAAGCACAAATGCAAGAATTAGAGGGGAAGTAAACTTCTACTTTCCAAAAATATCTTGGTAGACATGTGCCACATAAAAACCCACTCACTCAATCCAGAGGCACTGCCAGGAATCGAACCTGGGTTTCGAGAAATCGATAAACGTCAGTCAAATCAGAATCTCGAGTGATAACCTCTACACTACAGCGCCATAAAATCAGTAAGAGCTTCCCTCTATCACGTCCCGGACACCCTTCAAGGCTTCGCGTGGTTCCTACCTTCTTTTCAAACACCTTTCTATGAGAGGAGTTGAACCGCAGCAAGCTGGCCGCTCTCTACAGCCTCATGCAGCGCTGTCCTCAGCCCCGCTTCAAAGTCGCTATCGTGTCAGAGCCCTCCGGGATTGGTCCGATTGTTGAAGTCTTGTTGATAAGTTCAGTTCCCAAGTCCCTTCGAGTCCTCAAGCAACAATTCAATCTCTATTCGTCGGACGTCTATTCCTTGCAGCGATCTCGAGGCTCAGTGAGCGCATTGATCTTTTTAATGTGGGCGCCTGCAGCGATGAGGATCTCGATGGTCTCGGTGGAATATGATCAGTGGATAGAATACTTTATATCAACTGACATGATCTTTTCCGACTGTCTTACAGGTGCAACTTAAGCTTGAAGTGGGTCATAACAGCGATGGAAGTTTGATCTCGTTTTTTGGTCCAGGCAATAAGTGGATATCAGCTTCCCCGTCAAAACAGGACCACAACTAGGTACTACGTACATTAGATGATGAAAATGAGTCAGTCCTTCAAGTAAGTAGTATGATCCCTCTTCTATAATCTGAGATCGTATGAAATAGATGATCATTGTATCATAGTAGCCACCTTGGCCAGCCCCTCCTCTACCCCACGGATGACTCCCATTAGTGAAGCTAGCCTACCCTCCATCTCATCAAAAGTCCTAGGAGTCATCGACCCACTCTCCTCCCCCTCCCTCCTTCTCTCCATCCGATCCTCCACAAGCTGGTTCATAAACGATTCGGTCAAATCCGCAGACCGACTGAAACTCAACGACCGCGCACTCGTGCTCGTCGGAACACCCAACATCATCGTGCTCATACTCGTGCTCGACATCGTACCCATCGTCCCAATCCTCGCAGAACTCACAGTCGGCGTCCCGCTCCGTCTCGACAATATCGACATCGCTGAGCCCGGACGAGGGGTGGGGCTGGGACTCGGTGGGTCCTCAGAGTCTGTGTCCTCCGAGCCTGACCATGCAGCTGGCTGGTTGTGATTGTTCACCAGTATAGGCTTCGGAGGGGCCGCAACGCGCGAGCGCAGGGACGAAGCGATCTTGGTTCCACTATCGCTATCTGGAGCAGTGTCACCGAGGTTCGGGCCAGGAATGGGTGTAGCAGTTGTAAATCGTAACTCTTTGCGGGTAGGTGCTCCATTTGCCGTGGTACTCCCTGACCGCGTGAGTAGGCGGGGCTTACGCCCGCTCTCCAGCACCTTTTTACGCACACTCATGCCTATACAATCAACGAGCTGTTTCATCGCCTCGCGGTCCGTGACGTTGCGGCGTTCGCCCGTTCGGCGGACCGTTCCCGTGCGCAGAAGCGTTCCAGGCGGTGGTAGACCACTAGGTCGGACTGGTGTGGTGAATTTGTCGTGCCCACCAGGCCGTGGGGTGGCATGGGCAGAAAATCGTGGGGTGATGTATGCAGGGTTGGGGGTAAAATATGTTGAGAGTATACGCAAGGGACGGGGAGTGTCCATGTATGAAAGCGTATGTCCTTCCCCAAGATCTTCGTCGTTCTGCGAAGCTGGGAAGGCATCCACTGTAGGTCCCCAGCTGAATCCGATGAATGATGCGGTGGCGTCTTCTTCGATAGGGCGAGGGGGGTCAGGAGAAGATTTGGAACGTAGAATGGATAGTCCTGGCGAAGACGATATGTCGGAAGATTGAAACAGTGCTGAAAATGCAAATCCTTGAGAATGCGTCTCGTCCTGATATCCAGCAGGAGCAGGGGAAGGCGCGAGATTCGCAGGTTCAGTGTATGTGAATTGCGGAAGATGAAGATTCGAAGGAACTTGCTCTGCACGCAACATCATTGTCAACAGTCATCGGAGAATTTAATAAGAATGTAGACTTACGAGCTGATAAGTTGGCCCAGTCTACCCCGTGGAAGACAGGATGATTAGTTATCTCCTGAACATTCTTTCGCCCGAGACGAAATTCGGCACTAGTCAATAGTCTAGAGAGAGTGAGCTACCGCAACAACGTGAATTTATGTCTACTCACTGGTGCAGCAAATCTTGATACTGTGGAGAGATAGATTGGTTACGGTTGAAGCGGAGATATCTCTGAGAACACATTCAGAGATGTGCCGAAACATAGCGCAAGAGTCCAACCTTATGGTCCATGATCCTCAAATACGTCTGCCTAATATCCTTGGCAAAAAATGGTGCATGTCCGTATGCCATTTCGTATAACATCGCGCCGAGACTCCACCAGTCCGTTTCACGGCCATACCCTTGGGTCTCACTAAGTTGAGCCGTGTCGCCGTCGTCCATTTCGAGTGCAACCAGTGCTTCCTCGTGAGCTTGGAGAATCTCGGGAGAAATGTAGTCGCATGTTCCACAGGGGATGAAACAGTACCGCTTTTGCACTTTCTGGGCCCCAGTAGCATCAGGAGGCAGTAAAGGTGCGGCTGAACCAAAGTCGATCAAGAGAACATGAGCATCTGGCGTTAGTACGAAGTTGTGTGGCTTGATGTCACTGAAGGGCAACGGGGTCAATAAAAATTACTTTGAGGCGGGCTTGGCAGCCTACCGATGCACAAATCCCTGCGAATGACACCAGTGGATCGCACTGACGAACTGAGGAGTCCACCACATGAGATCAGATTCCTTGACCCTGCCATCCAATGGACTAGACTCAAGGACGTCCCAGAGATTGCCACCTTCCGCGTAATCCATGACGAGGTTGAGATGACTTTGTGTCTGAAACGCACAAAGAAGATGAGGAGCCCACTGCGAGTCAGTCTTGTACGCTTGTAGTAATATGTCGCGTTCAAACTGAGGTGAGCATTGCTATACGTTGAGCAACACAGCTCAGCGAGGTTCGTGTATTGAGATCGAACGAACGCACATCACGATTTCTGAGTACAAACTTCTTGTCAATGGATTTGCGTACATATACACGACCATTGAGATTACATGTTACGACATAGATCTGTTGAACTTGACGATGAAGCACAAGAGTCCAAACTAGAAAAAGATGCCACGCACCACACCGAATTGGCCGTACTCAAGTGCTCCTGCTACCGTTAAATCTTTATCGCTAAATCGAATCGCGTCGATTTCGTTCGTCTTCGCTATTCGAGCGCGTCAAACTAGATGATATGACGAGGAGCAGATAACGAACATACCAGTCTTTCCAATGACGCTCTGTCCATGCAATATACGGTCAAGAGCCAGTCCTTCTGCGTCCTCGTCTTCTTGAGCACTCTTCAGAAGCGACGCCAACCGTAGTTTGCGCTGGCTCCACGAGAGAGACATGCATCAGGTCAAGACCGCACCTGCTGTGCCAAAAATTGGCAGCGTGAAATCTAGTGCTCAAGATTGTCAAGCGTAGGCCAATAATTGCAGGAGGCTGCAAATTTTAACCAAGAGAATACGTGTGTCACAAGTTGAAGTTGAATGTAGCACACTTTGGTAAATAATAATTGATTTTTAAAATGGGCCGTACGGCCCGTGCCGCTTTGGGCGGCAGGCGAATATCGATGGCAAATCGTCCGTGTGAGCTTAGACGCTCAGCTTCACTGAATCGCCAAGTCGGACTCGTATCCTCAGACAGCAGTATTCTTGAGCTACGACCAGGTTTTGTCTGCTCCGCTCTCTCAATTCCCTCCGAGCGCTCTGACCAATCTACTCACATTGACATCAGTACAGAAGTATTGCAGATACCGTGAGCTGTATGCTCCATCCTGTCGCTCCTTAAATAATGTTGTCAATCTACTACTATCACAGATAGCCATTCTTCGATGGATTCACTCTCTCCGACAAGAACCACTTGTACAGTGTCTCCTCACCCGTGCCTCCTAATCCTCGAAATAATCACTTTGATCTGTGATGCTCTCTATTTTGACAGACCGTCAGAGTCTTCAAGTGGCGAGTCTGAAACCAATTATCTTCAAGATTTAGCAGCAATGGCGGTTACATGTCGAGCTTTTACGGGACCCGCGAACACGTTACTCTGGTCTGAAATGGATTCTCCGGTGCCCTTCTTCAAATGTATGTCGATGGACCTTTGGAGGGTCGTACAAAGGAGTGACCTATTTCTTGAAATTGTAAGAATTTCCTAGTCCTATCTTCATTCAAAACTGACTCATTTCGAAGGTATTTTGCCGAGCTGTCCTATCCTCCGATGTAGATGATTTCCTGGTAAAATCGCGTCTCGTGAAACAGTTGAAGATCCAGCCAGACATTGGATATCATCAAGGTTCTACACTCGTCACTCTGAAAAGAGCGACAACAACAATATCTTTGGAAGCGTGGCAGGCGTTGGACGCTGCCTCTGGAAATGTCCAGCTTTTCCCTAATCTGACTTTCCTAATCTCTTTTCGGTTGGATAAAGAATCAATAATCATCTATCGTCACGTTGGTCCACATCTATCAATGTTGCGGGTAGGTTACGGTGGCAAAAGACATGCAATTGTCGCTTCTTTGCCCGAACGCCACCCTGGACTGAATCGCCTAGAGATTAGTGATCTCACCCTTTCATCAAGTCTTCTACTTGAGAGCATACGTGGTTTGCACGATCTTCGCCACTTGAGCACAGATTGTGGACTGACTCCCGAGACTTTCAATCATCTCACGGGGCTTCCACATCTTAACTCGCTATCATGTCGATTCTCTGGCACCGTGCTGACCCCTCTCAATTCACCAGATCAGTGGGTATTCCGAGCTTTGCGGTCTCTGGTATTTACTTGCGACAATGCTACCATAGTCATCGAGCTCCTCAGCCTATTCCAAAATGCAAAACTCGATGAGGTTGGGTTGTGCTTCGGCTCGGAACTGACAAAAACCCATGAATGGAGGTCCCTCTCTCACTTTTTGACGAAAAACGTCTCGCATCCATCACTGCTTTACTTGACGCTCAGGAATCATACAGTGACGCATGACGAGAGTATATCGGAAATTCCTCCTCTCCCTTTGGATTGCCTTCGTCCTCTCTTTGTGTTCAAATATCTACAAAGCCTCATCCTTCGTGTGCCTCAAGGCATTGACATGGAGGATGCCAATGTAGAAGAGCTCACAAAAGCCTTTCCTTGCTTATGGGTACTTCGCCTTGAGGACACAGTGACTCTGTTCCGTCCGCCCCGACTCACGCTCGCCAGTATCTCTCACATTGCAGAACATTGCTCACACATAAGGAGCATCTATCTGATAATTGATGCCACAAAGCTCGACAGTATACCTCGTCCAACGGTGGTGAATGACAATGCTGTCAACCTCTGTTTCGGAAATTCACCTATCAATAATAACGACACGTCCCTAGTTGCCTCGTTACTCCGTCAAATGTTCTCAAATATCAATTCTGTGGGCGGTTCCTACGGACCCAGAAATGAATTCGACATAGCCCGTCTATGGGATGACATATGCTACCGTCCTTGGGACCGAGTTGGACAGACAGTGTCACTTTGAAGATCGCCTGCAGGTGCATGTCCATTGGCTTAGTATCATGAGAGCTTGAGCTCTATAAGCAGTTTATTCTCGAGATCTACCATAGGACACCTGTGATGATAAGCATGGTTTGCAGATCGTCAGTCTAGAAGTTGGACTTTACTGCTCAGTTCCGCCTGTCTAGCCTCAAGTATTCAAAAAATAGTAGGTAAATAATACTCTGCAAGGAACTTGGCGGCAACTGTAGCCTGTACAGTGTAAGTACTTCGTGATGTCGAGGCTCACATGACAGTCGAAGCAGCGGGTATCAGCTTAGCTCAGTACGAACGAAGCCTGCCCTCATTAAATTACTCAATCGGTACCGGTGCCCCAAAGCTCAGTACTCGGTTTCTCGTTTTTAATCACTCGTTTTTCACGAGCAGATACTGCTGTTATATTCTTCAGCGCCTCCGCCTGCATCTTTTTCTCGTCGATCGCTTATCTAAATTCAGATTCTTCCGCTTGAACTGTTCCTTTCTTCCCAACGATTTCGCTCAATCCAATCATCCAGGCTCCTGACTGATCACTGTATCGACTCTGCGTGACCTTTTACCACTAGCTTGAAGGTAAAGTCCAATCGAATTCTCAGCGCTGTTGTCTCAACGCTATCACAGATCAATGAACGCAATCTCGTCAACGAAAAATCCAGCTTCTCCTCACTCATGCCTCTCGATATCCAGAATAATCACTTTGATTTGCGCTGCTCTCTATTTTGACAGGCCATCCTCAGCTGGCATTGAAACCGACTCATATCTCAAAGATCTTACAGCTATGGCTGCAACGTGCCGGGCCTTTGCGACGCCCGCAAACAATTTCCTCTGGTCCGAGATGGACTCTCTAGTGCCATTCTTTAAGTGTCTACCTGACGATCTTTGGGCTATCGTGGAAAAAAGAGGCTCGCCTCAACTGGTAAGACCCTTATAGTTCCGTCCTTTCTTAAGCTGAATTCAAATGTTGAAGGTTTTTCGCCGACCTGTCCTTCCATCTGATGTGGATAAATTTCTCGAAAAATCGTGCCTCCTAAGGAAGCTCATCATGGAAGATGGCCGACGACATGGTCTTGCCCTGCCTATAATTTCTTTGCAAGCATGGCAGTCGTTGGACACTGCCTCAAGAAACTTGAAATTGCTTTTCCCAAATCTGACCTCGCTTCATTCAGGAAATAAAAGACATGAATTGGCTATTATTTTTCGCCACATTGGCACCAACCTTTCTCAGTTGCATCAGGGTGATGCTGAAAATCATCAACTTGTTGTTTCTGAGCTGTCCACCGAGCATTACCCAGGGTTTGGCCGTCAGTCGGTCGACAGGCCTCCTCCAGCGAGTTCACTGTGCGAATGTATACGCCGATGGCCTGGTCTTCGCTCGCTCAAGACAGATTGGGAGCTGACACCCGAGACTCTACTGCATCTCATGGTTCTCCCACACCTTCGATCGTTATCAATTCGTTTTTCCAGCCCCATGCCCACCATCCCTTCAAAGACACTGGCAGATCAACATGTTTTCCGAGCACTGCAATCTCTATCATTTCTTTGCGATAACGCCGAAATCGCCACCGAGCTTCTCAGACTTTTACAAAACAGTAAACTCGTCAAAGCCAGCATATCCTTCTACCGGCAACTCACGGACTGGGATGAATGGGACACCCTCATCCAGGTTTTGCCGACGAGCGTGTCACATTCATCCTTGCAATCAGTATCTTTCCATGATTATACAAAAATGACCCCCATCGAAGAATTCGAGTTCGAACTTCTTGCCTTCAAATCTTTGCGCCCTCTGTTTGCATTCTCTCGCTTGAAAACCCTTATCCTTTTCGTTGCCCAGGGTATCAACTTTGATGACGCTAAAATGGATGAACTCACCAGGGCCTTGCCTTACTTGGAGCAACTATCCTTTGATCACGCTGCAACCTTGGCCTATCGTCCCAACGCCACACTCACGAGCATCTCTTCCATCGCAGCTCGATGCCCTAATATCAAGGTCATCCAACTCACGGTTGATGCCACGAGGCTTGATGCCATACTTCGACCAGTAGTGGCAAAGAACGGCCCTGTCTCCTTACATTTTGGATATTCACCCATCAGAAAGAGAGACGCATCATCAGTAGCCTCAATTTTACGTGGGGTCTTCTCCCACATATCCGTTCTCCACGGTTTCTATGTGCCCACACATGATATTGATCCCTCATTTGACCCGGATGATGACAGTCCCTGGTTCAAGGTTGGGCGGTTGACGATGCATGAGAATCTTCGCGTCAGGAGAGGGTACTAGGGAGGGGGATTCCGTGAAGTCTATTGAGTAATATTAAAGCCTTGACCTAGTACATGAAACGGTGCCAGTGGCAATAGGGTAGTCGTTAGCAGGTATGGTTATCACATCACATATGAATAGCTTTTGCGTGGGCTGCCATCGCCGCCTCCTTGAACGCCTCGCTGAGTGTGGGCTACGACAAGAAATTAGTTTAAGTAACCAAAAAGAAGAGATATCGGGACATACGTGGGCATGACATGTTCGAGCAACGTCCTCAGAGCTGGCGCCGTACTCCATAGCGAGGGCAGCCTCAGCAATCATCTCACCAGCATTAGGGCCTGTTTAAATTTCAGCTCGCATTGCCTAGCTCATCTATACCTAGCTCGACTCACCGATGATATGGGCACCAAGGATCTTGTCGGTCTCCTTCTCCGCTAGGACTTTAACGAAGCCCTCGCTGTCCAAGTTGGTCTTGGCACGCGAGTTGGCACTGAAGTTGAACTTGCCGATGTTGTACTGCACACCCGCAGCCTTGAGCTCCTGTTCCGTCTTGCCTACCCAGGCAACCTCGGGGTGGGTGTAAACAACAGAAGGAATAACGCTGTAATTGACGTGGCCGTGGCCGTTCTTGAGGTATTCCACAGCGGCGATACCTACCAGCATACATCAGGAGATTCATGGAGGTTGAATGAACCGGCGTACCTTCTTCCTCGGCCTTGTGAGCCAACATAGGTCCGAAGGTAACATCACCAATGCATTTGATGTGTTTGACGGAGGTGGTGAACTGATCGTCGATGATTATGCGTCCTCTGTTGTCAAGCTCGACACCAGCGGCAGTAAGGTTAAGGCCTTCAACGTAAGGTCGACGGCCGATGGCGACGAGGACAACGTCGGCCTCAATCGTCTCCTCCTTGCCACCCTTAGCAGCCTCTGCCTTGAGGTAAACCTTGCCGTCTTTCTTCTCAGCAGAAAGAACCTTGGTGTTAAGCTTGAACTTGATTCCCTGCTTCGTCAAAGTACGCTGGAATTGTTTCCTGAGCCTTCGTCAAAGATCATGCCGTAACATCAAAGGATGAAAAGACTCACGCAATCTCCTCGTCAATACCAACACCACCAATACCACCAAGGAACTCGACAACCGTCACCTCGGCACCCAGCCGACTCCACACGCTACCCATCTCCAGACCAATAATGCCACCACCAATAACAACGAGTTTCTCAGGGACCTTCTGCAATGACAACACACCCGTAGAACTAACAATTTGTTCCTCATCAATGGGGATGCCTCCACCGGGGAACGGGGTCACTTCCGATCCCGTCGCAATGACAAAGTTCTTAGAATCTATTTCAGTCTTGTTACCGTCGAGAAGGTCCACAGAGAGTTTGTTAGGCGAGACGAAGGAACCGGCGCCCTTGATGTAGTCGACCTTGTTCGACTTGAACAAGAACTCGATGCCCTTTGTCAAGTTCGTCACGGCGTCATCTTTGGCTTTAAGCATGGTAGGAAGGTTGAGGCTAACGCCAGTGACTGTAACAATACCTTGAGAATCTTCATCGAATGGGAAAGAGAGTGTAATTCACCATCAATACCGCGCCTCTTCAAGTCATGTTGGGTTTGGTGGTAGATGTGCGAATTGTTAAGCATGGCCTTCGAAGGAATGCAACCGACGTTCAAACATGTTCCGCCGAGCGATCCACGCTTCTCGACACAGGCAGTCTACACGAAATCGTAGGTTCAATAGGTATTACTCATAGGATATAGAAACTCACTCGTAGACCAAGCTGAGCTGCCTTAATAGCAGCAACGTAGCCACCAGGGCCTACAAAGACCATTTATCACCCGATATGGTCGATTTACAGCTTACTTACCGCCTCCAATCACAACCACGTCGTATGGCTCCGCTGGGGTGGCTAGTCCGCGCTTCCAGCTCCCGACCTGCAGGCTCGTCTGGCGCAGTCGCCTTCCTGCAACCTTAAACCCAGTTAAATATCTTATATGGACTACCGCAAAGAATTGCAGACCTTTTGAGCTATTCTCTGTACGCTGAGCATGACGAAAAGTTTTGTGCAAGTTGAACGGAGACGCTCGCCGCGGCTCGGATCCTGTCACGCGCATCACGTGCCACAACCGCGTCAACCGCGATTTGTCACCCTCAGCTTACTATTACTTCAGACGCGTTAAATTCGATTAGTAACTCAGCAAGGCTATGACAAAGACCAATTCCGAGAAAGTGGTATATTGGGAGATAGAAATACACGCAAAAAGGGCACTAGGTTGTACATGTCTGGTAGTACACTGGCAGGATCATACAAATACATCGGTTTCGCTCGATCGGTCAACGACCAAGGTCTACAACGCCATCGACAGGCCGATAAACGTAGCGACAAGGACCACTAGAGCGAGCAGTTGCGTCGTTATTATCGGGACAAGCTTCGTCGCAGCATTCTTCTTGGATTCATCACCTCCGTCTCTGAAGGGACTGCCTGGATGAGCACCTACAGGATTTGGATGAGGAGTTGGTGCCGCCGAGGAATCGAGTGTCGAAGAGGAGGAAGATGATGGTGATAGAGAGGTGGTGGTGTTGACAACGGCGGGTCGAGCAGGGAAGATATAGTTCTGGGATTCAGAGATAATAGTAAAGTCGGCGCTCCAAAAGGCCATGGGCGGGTTTATTGTCTTGAAAACGAGCACGCTGTAGAACAGAGTCTGCGAAAGGCGGTTACCGCAGGTAAATAGATATCTTACTATTGAGAACCAGTCTGTAGTTTTGACGGGATCGAAACTGTATGTGACCTATCGGTAGGGGGAACGCGTTTCGCGAGCGTGGCGATGTATTCCTACGCGAGAAGAGTAATTAGTGAGTTTGCCAGATTAGAGCCTCGGGGATGCAGTTTCATATCGGTTCTCCAGTCTACGCAGCAATAAAACGCGCGAGAACAAAACGCTCAGCCCGAGACAGACTTACGGTGTTATTATACAGCTCGATCTTCATGTGTGGCATATCCTCGAGATACGGCTTTTGCGCGTCATCTCTCCAAGTGATCACCTCAGGTTTCCCGGAGAAGAATTTAGTCTTCACTACTGGATGTGTGGGATAGACTGAAGCGAGCACGGCGTTCCTCTGGAGTAAGCTTGCAAGCGCGATGACTCGAAAGAGACGTAGATGCATGTTGGATGAAGTATCGAGTTGCTGACAAGCTGAAGGTTATAGTCTCTATATAGTATTGAAGAAAGTAGGCTTTAGGAATTTCAGCGATGTATGACGAGTTAGTGAAGCTTGGGAGGAAACTAGGCTTGTTCGCGATTGGTAACTGCGAATAATCCCCAACTCTCTTACGTAAACTTAAGTAAGAGAAAAGGCCGGCTAGGACACTAGACTGGACTCCCTCCACAGATATATACAAGTCTCGGGTGAGACTTGTATCCGTGGAGGGAACGGTCACCGGTCTACTAGGGCACCATCAAGAAGCACTTACCTGCCAGCGCCCAGCGTCGGGGTCACGGGGTATCCTGAAGGTTTATAGACTTGAAAAATGCTATAAGTACATCAAACTCAACATCAACTTCCCCCAATGACTGAAATTCCATTCTATGATTATCGTGGTGAAATTGTCCTCATGCCTCCGGCTCCTTCATCCGTAGACGATGATGCTGTTTCAGCTACTGAATTGCAGCCATTTATCACGACTATATCCCGCGCCCTTAGCGAAATACCAGCCTCATCATGCATTCGTGCCGCATCGGATAACTTGGTCAGTGTTCGAAAGTACTTGTCGTATGGTTCTTTAAGTATGTAAACAGACCCTCGAAACTATCTTCGAAGGTGGTGTTAGCGTCATCGCCAGGAAGATTCTACCCACGGATGACTTGGCCAAGGACAACTGGGGCGTTAGAAAGCTGAGCATTGAAGCTCGCCTCCTGGCCTGGCTCAAAAGATCCTCTAACCTTCCGATACCACGCCTTCTTTCGCCTCTGGCGAATTCATTGATAGACGAGTCAGATCCCGATCATAGTTTCTTCTTCATCACTGAGAAATTGCCCGGTGCCGCAGTGTTGAATCAGTATGGCCTTCTAGATACAAAGGCCAAGGTGCGTCCGATCGCGTTACTGGGAACGTTGTGATGATAGGTCACACAACAGGAACGTACAGTGCAATCTTATGCGCACTTCTGTCTGGACATGTTCCGATTGAAGGTACCGCAAAAGATTGGCTCATTCGTCCCTGGCATATCCTCAACGTCGAGCGATGATGTTGTACCCGCTATCACTGTACAATCTCGATTCCGTTATCCTACCAAGGCATTTGACGATATCCGAGAATACTTTGATTTCTTGCTGGAGATGAAGAAACATTCACATACTATTGGTGGAGACGATCACGGTCACTTGGACGAGCTTAGGGTTCACATCAACGCTCTCCTTGACAATTTGACGTCTAAAAAGTCTGCCCATTCACTCTTACGGTGTGTTCTCGCGCACGAGGACCTCAATGATATGAATATCCTGGTGGACGAGCACGGTCGAATTACTGGTGTCGTTGACTGGGAATATCAATTGATTAAACCTGCAATTCTCGCAGCTGAATATCCTCCGTGGCTTTGCTACGATGCCTGTCTGGATCCGCGTTTTGCCGATCAGGTATACACACTTTGGTTAGAAAGCCCAGAGGAAAGTGAGCGGTTACGCAATCTTTATCTTCAGGTGAGCCTCGGTGACTCGATTGGATTCAAGATTCAAAATTTGTTTCGTAGATTGTTAAAGCCAGAGACGAAGAGTACTACGAGGCCCTGGTACAAGGTGCCAAGCTCAGGTCTTGCGCCAGATGGCTAACCTATATACACGCTGTTGATGAGGGTTGTGTTCGCATGAAGCAGTGGATGGATTCAGTGTTTCTGTAGGTGGTGTTTTGGGCTGTGGTTTTGGCTGCAGCGCTAGCTTCGGCTGGTCGCGTTGATCTGTTTGTTGTTTCACTGCTTGCCTTTCGTCACCAAGTTAGTTCGTAATGTGAGTTCAGGTGGCTCGCATTAGTCCATGGTTCTCGACTTTTTTTATTCAAAGCCAGGGAAAGCGAATCGCGATACTAAAAAGTACCATGGTAGAGAATGTGGCCGCTCGATAACTTGAAGTATACAACTGCGGCCGCCGTGCACTGCAGACCTGTTATGGTCACTTGTTTTTCGACTCTTGAAGTTACTTACTAGATTTGGCCTGCTTTGTCGTCGCATCGCCCACTTTTCTAACGACACTGGGAGCTTGCGTTAGTCTACAATCCCTCACAAGATGCAGAACTTTGAACAAACAGGATGATTGCCACCACTGCATCACTATCACTATCCTCGTCTACAGGTTCCTGTCGCCTGATTTTGGTGATGAAATAGAAGAGCTCTGACAAGGAACCACACTTATCAGCTCATGATCCTGTAGCAGAGCTGCAGAAGAATGGAAGTTACGTGAGTGTACGTCATCCAGGTTGATTGTCAGTGAACCCGCCATGCATCACCACTACCCTCATTTGTCTACATGTCCCTGCTGCCTGGTTTTTGTGATGAGATGTACATCAGAAAAATCTGAAATTGATGGTGGGCACTGGTATCAGATGGCACCAGCCTCACTTGGCCTCACCATCTGCCAGGCTCACCATCTAGTTCCAGGATCTTCACTATCCCATCATCATGTTCAATTCTTTTTGACTCTTGTAGATAGCACTTCTGTATTGAAGTTCTGTTAGTGGTAGGGATATTATTTCTACAAAAAATAAGTGATCTTTCCATGACAGCAAGTTTTCCAAAGGAATTCAAAATCATTGTAAAAAGGACATAATGCTCAATTCTAGCTTTAAAGAGATATTGATTTGACTCCAAAAAATATTACTATTCATTTCTGATGTCTTGTACCAAATCAAGGCTTATTTGTTATAGCTGCAGTGGCGTCCTTTCTCCCACTGTCAAATTTGGTTTTGGAGGATCAAGGGTGGCCAGCACTCATCAGCATGGAGCGAAATCAGATTTGAAGTGCGAGCTGGTGAGGGTCACCATCAATTGATCTTCCGGAACCAAATTGGAGAGTAAGATTGGTCACTTCAGATGTGTTGAAGAAGCTTCAGTCTAGTCTACAGGACATCAGACAAGTAATTGGTATATTTTTGCACTCAAGAAGTTAATGCCTCCTGAGACTCAAAATTGAACATTATGCGCACTTTGATCAAGATTTTTGAACCTGTTCAAATCATTTGTTGCTTCGGAAAGAGGTCATTTTTGATAGGTACAATACCCCTACTCCTAACAGAGATGCTCTCGATAAGAGTCAACAAGAATTGGATGAGTTCTGTATTGATGATATGATGATCGGAGTGGCGTTGATTAATTCATTCTTTACAGTTTAACATCTGGGTACTTACTGAATGCAAGATAGCAATCACGATCTCCGAGTCGGACATGCTGTGCGTTGCAACGACCCATAATAGCACATTTAAAGTTGTGCTATTCAATTGTTCCTTCAAGTTAATAACAGGGCATACTACTACCCACGCCGCCATGCATCAGGGGAAAGTTAGTATATCTCAGGCTAGTATGATACAAGGATGTTCACAACGTTGAAGGAAATTACTCCATTGGTCAAATGCAGGAAGGAGACTGCTACTTTGAGCACCCCTCGTCCTGGTTAAAAGGCCACAGCTGTGGTAACAACTTATCAACCCATTCACATCTTTTCCATCGGTATTCCCTTCTCTCCAACTCCAACGTCTCTTGAAACTGACTGGCCTGAGTCGTCATCAGAATTCACAATTTTTCACTCTCATCGAGAACACAAGCATCATGGCGAAAGCTGAACCTATGAACGTATGTCCTTTTCCTTTTCCCTACATCTGTCAAAATAATTGACCTTACCCCACGCGACAGGATATTTGTGTTGACCAAGCTATTCACTCTGACGAAGTCCCGGTACTGTCTCAAGTTACTTTTCCAACTTATTATGGTCACGGACTTGCGCTTCTTGCCTCTAGGTTGACACCGCTGTGAGGTGCCCCGTTTGCGAGCAATGGATGAACAGCACCAGAGGAGGAGTTCACAACTGTCCTGGCCCCAAGAAATAGCATATTCACCCTCGTGTTTTGCGTAGTGTGAAGTGGAGATTGCCAAAATAGGGCGGCGCCCAATGAATCCGTGCTTGACTAGTAAATGCTCTTGGCGTTGTACACCAGAGACCATTCGGTTCCACTAGCATGCGTAAGTCGAGTGTCGATGCATAAGTTTTCCTTGATGGGAAGTGTCTAGATATATAAAGGTTACCGTGCATAGTCTTGTCCACACTACCTGGTTGTAAGTAATCAAAACTTGTGACATCATCAAATGAAATATGACGAGGGGGCCAATCAGGACCCCGGATTAAGATACTACAACGTTTCCGGTTCTGATACATACTTAAAGGTTACCGTGCGCCATATAGTCTTGTCCACACTGCCGGGTTGTAAGTAACAAAACTTGTGACATCATCAAATTAAGCTGTTCCCCAAACCGGACAGGTTTGGCGAAAATTTTGGGATATGATATGCCGTGCGAAAATCCGGACAATTTGGCCCAAACCAGGGGAGGCCGTTCGGAAACGGACATGAGATATTTGCTATGAGGCCGTTCGCTCTATATAAGTAAAGGCGGGTTCCAAGGGATATATCAGATCGACTGTCATCCCATAAGCAACCCATAAGGTCTGTTTTAGGAGACTACTGTAACTGGAGTGTATATAAGGTCAGTTTGGTCGATTGTCCGAGTCTGGCTCAATTTGAAGCTATACTACATCCATTTCCCGACAAACTTTTCACACCTTGGCTCACCCACGTCCCTCCACAATGACTGAAATTCCGTTTTACAATCATCTTGGTGAAATCAGTTTGGTGCTGGGCGTTCCTTCGTTCGTCAACGACGACTGTGTCCCAGTCATCGAACGACAGTCACTAATCAACAATGTTTCCCACGTTCTCAACAAAAAGCCGACTACATCACTCGTTCGTGCAGCATCTGGAAACTTGGTTGGTACAACAAATTACAATACTTGTACTTTCGCTAATTCAGGCTCGAGACCCTCGAAGTTAAGTTTGATGATGATTCTAGCGTCATCGCAAGGAAAATCCTACCTAGAGATAATTCGGCTAAAGACAACTGGCGTGTTCAAAAGCTACGCATAGAAGCTCGTCTTTTGGTCTGGTTCGACTCAAGATCATCTCGATTGCCGATACCACGACTTCTTTCTCCCATAGTAGACTCGCCACTAAATGAGCCAGATCCAAATCTCAGTTTTTTCTTTGTCACTGAGAAATTACCCGGTACTATACTCCTCAATCAATATGGTTATTTGGATACGTTAGCGAAGGTGTGTTCGTTCTCTTTATAGTTATTCTTCGTAATATTACTCATGGAGATATCAGGAGTGCACTGTACAATCGTTCGCGAATTTTGCATTAGAAATGTTCAATCTGAAGGTCCCACAAAAGATCGGCTCATTCGTCCCCGGGATATCTTCAACGTCGAGTGATGATGTTGTACCTGGTATCACCGTACAATCTTATCTTGCTACCGAAGCATTCGACAATATCCGAGAATACTTTGATTTCTTGCTGGAGATGAAGAAACATTCACATACTATTGGTGGAGACGATCACGGTCACTTGGACGAGCTTAGGGTTCACATCAACGCTCTCCTTGACAATTTGACGTCTAAAAAGTCTGCCCATTCACTCTTACGGTGTGTTCTCGCGCACGAGGACCTCAATGATATGAATATCCTGGTGGACGAGCACGGTCGAATTACTGGTGTCGTTGACTGGGAATATCAATTGATTAAACCTGCAATTCTCGCAGCTGAATATCCTCCGTGGCTTTGCTACGATGCCTGTCTGGATCCGCGTTTTGCCGATCAGGTATACACACTTTGGTTAGAAAGCCCAGAGGAAAGTGAGCGGTTACGCAATCTTTATCTTCAGGTGAGCCTCGGTGACTCGATTGGATTCAAGATTCAAAATTTGTTTCGTAGATTGTTAAAGCCAGAGACGAAGAGTACTACGAGGCCCTGGTACAAGGTGCCAAGCTCAGGTCTTGCGCCAGATGGCTAACCTATATACACGCTGTTGATGAGGGTTGTGTTCGAATGAAGCAGTGGATGGATTTCGCTTTTTCGTCATCGTCCTCGTCTAGCGTTGAGAAAGTTTGAGGGCCAAAAAGTGTTTGGGCTTGCGATTCCATTACATAACATCTTGCAACCTGGGGGTTCTTCAATGGACGAAGGCCTGGTGGAGACCATCGTCGGATTTGGTATCAAGTACCTAAGGGACATTTTCGTTCTTGTATTTTGTACATTAGGCGGCAGTTTTTCGGACTGTCATCATGATGATTTGCATTTCCATCGGTATCGGCAGCAAATCGGCAGCCTTCTCTCCAATTTGAATGTTTTCAAGTTCTCGAAACTCGTTATTGCAATTCACAACCTATTTTCAACTCTCAGATCTCGTTGAGAACGCAGGCATCACAGCGAAAAGCTGAACGTATCAACGTACATATGTCCTTTTCCTCTATCATCCGTCAAGATAAGTTTCTTTATTCTCATTATTCTCATCAGTTATTTGAATTTCTGTAGCTCCATCCACCCCCACATGAAAAAGAAAGAATTCAATGGGAGTTGTTTTCGAATGCTTTCTCCTAGCCTCGGCTACCCAGCCTCTATACGCGGATCTCCTCTGTAGGTAGTCACGCGATGCTTTTGGGAGCGTGTGTCCATTCCGCTCACTTGTGACTCCTTCTCGTTCCATCTTTCTTTGCTTCAATATTGATATCAGGAATACTTGGATGACAACCAAACATCTTCAAGGCTTCTACACGCTTCCGCTCTATCGTCCATACACAAATAAACCGTAAATATAGAAGTAGATTAATCAAGACGAGAAACTTCGTGATATAGAAATTATAAACCTGTGCGTTTCGCGTCCAAATGTCGCTCAGAAAACATGTGTCGCTCGAATTCCTACATGTGATACCATAAGACACTGCGTTTGTGAACATAAAAGGAAAGGACAGACCTCATATGTCGCGAAAACCTGATCGCAAGAGACATTGGCATCGTCGTCCACCCTCCACCCACACTGATACACTTTATCATCTCCCTCCTGTAAACTTTTCACCTTGCTCAAATCGGCATTCAACACCGTTGCCTGCCTCTTCCAGCTGCTCAGCTGCTGCTCCAAATCCTTTATCTTAATCTCCTTATCATCCACCTCATCCTGCAAATCCACAATCTCATTTCTCAGCCCCCGAAAATCCTTCGCCAGCTCCTCACACCTTGCTCTCAACTCAGGCTCTTCAGCTGCCCTCCTCCTAATGTCATCATTAGTCCGCATATCCTTCTCCATGATGAACAACGCCAGGCGCTTATACGTCCTAGCATCATCCTCCAACGCCTTGACGCGCGCGACATACGTAGCCTTCACCGCCTCCACCCCAATTGATGCCTGTTCCCTAGCAATCTGCGCCTCCTTCTGCAGTTCGGCATTTTCCTCACGGACGGATGTCACGAACCCAGACGCCTGGGCATAATGCTCGCGGAAAAACTCCCGGTCCTTCTCTGCGCTCTCCTTTCCCCGCGCGAGATCTGCCACCCGCTTCTCACTTTCCGCAAGCGACGCCTGAGCAGTCTCGAGACTCGCTCGTACTACTTTTAGCTCCTGCTCGAGTTCCAATTCACGAGGCCGTGGCGCACTGGCGGCTGCCAAAGCTTCGCGAAGGGCGTTGATCTCCTTCGCAAGCTGCGCATTCTCCTGGGATTTCTCGTTGAGCAAGGCCAGTGTAGCGACGAAGTCTGGTCTGTTGTCTTGTTCCTGGGACTGGTTATCGACATGAAACTTAGGACGATTGACAAAATCGATGGAATTTACCTCAATGGGTGTTGAGGATGGGACTGGTGCAGTAGGAGGTACAATGAGTTCGTCTTGAGAAGGATTGCGATGCCCGGAGCGACCACTGTGCGAACTCAATTTTGATTTCGAACGCACACGAGTATCATTCTTCTGTTTCTCGACCACGAAATCTGGTGGAGGCTCAGGTTGCTCGGTCTGACAAATCAGCTGTGAGCTACGTCAGAAGGATGATAGAATATGGTCCTGACCTCTTTGGTAGCCTGAGCTGAAGGCTCGACATCCCAACCCTGGTTCATGTCCACATCCTCCATAGGCCTCATATCCGGTATATCCATCATCAAATCCTGTGTCGACTCTTCCTCCTCCTCGCGCAGATCCACAATATCACCCTCTACACTCTCGTGCTCCGCATCCTCCGATAGGTCCTTCGACGACCGCGACTTCTTCTCCTTTTCCTTCTCTTCCCACCACGATTCAGGCGTACGCTTCGTCCTCCCTCCCATTTCCTCCCTATTCTCCCCTACCCTCATTCGCTTCTTCCCCTTCCTCTGCTCATTCTCACTCAGCACCTCTTTCAACGTCTTCTTCCTCCCCATCCCCACTTCCATATCAAGCTCGCGCCGCCGTTTCAACCTCTCCGCGCGAGCGCGTGCCGCAAGTTGTTGTCCTCTCTTCTGCACCACATTCTCTAACTCATCCCCATCACTATCGTCGCCATCCGTCACAGAGCCCTCCGCATCAGCATGGCCGTTCGCAGGCTCTTTGGCTTTCCCCTTCGGATCGACTCTGTCCTGCCCAATAATCCGCCTCCGTCCACCCTTCTCTGGCGAGGTGAATTGTTCAATTGAGCTCACGAGCTCCGCCACCTCTGCCTCATCTGATTCCTCCGCCGGTACAGTATCTGCGCCACTGGGGTGGCTTGAAGCAGACGGCACACTAGGAAGGTGGGGCGTGAAAACGGAAGGGGAAAGCCTTGGTATTGGACGAAGCGGCCCAGACCCAGCCCTCGATGTCCTACGACTGTTCGCCGTAGAGGCCGGCTTCTGCTGCTTGGTTTTCGTCTCTGCCTCATCAGGTTCATTTTGTTCTTCGTCCACTTCAATGTGCATCTCTAGCTCAGGCTGGTGGAACGCAGCACCGTTGTCGAATAGGGAGATACGGGAGCTCGAGCCGGGCGTGCGAGGGCGCATTCTGGAGATGATGGACGACCGTAGAGGAGGAGTCTGTGGCGGGAGAATCAGAGTTGGGGTTCGTGAAGGCTTCGGTGGTGCACGCTGTTTAACCGGTTTAGAAGGTTTGGGGTGTTCGTCTGCCGGGCTGGAAGTTGGGTGGGGCTGGGGTGTAGGAGTTGGCTGTCGTTGTTTGAGCGGCGGTACCAGAGGCTGGGATTGAGACTGTGTATTGTGCGACGATTCCGTTTCGGTTTCAGGGACCTCACCTTGACGATACGAATCGTCTTTGACGCCGTTAGAGGTTGTGGATACACGCATACCGTTTTTTGGTTGCTGATGTGCTGCGTCAAAGTCGACATACTCGTCGTACATTTCTTGCACGATCTGGTCCTCATCGTTGTGAGGATCCGATAGCGAAGGGGTATGATACGCTTGCAGCTGTCGAAGGGTCGTCGAAGATATCGTCTGCAAGCTTTCGTTAGATTTCGTGGGAAGGGGTGTTGGTGATTTGTGAGCTGGAACCACCTCGTCAACCTCGTCTGACGAGGTCGAAGGACCTTCGACGGATTCCGCGGACCGTCGTTTTTTCTTGGGCGTCGAGAGCTTTCCAGACTTGAATTTCACGTACGCTGTATCAGGGTCCGGTGTTACTGTAGGAGTGCGTGTATTGGAGGAACGGCGTGGTTTCACATTTCTTCTGACTGTAGATGGGCTGCGGGCAGTCGAAGACGCCGGCCGTATTCGCGGTGTACCCTCATCACCACTGCTGCTTTCTTCGTCCTCCATCTTTACAGGAAGGACCTTGCTCTTCCCCTTATCCCTTTGCCGGCTCGTCACAACTTCGGGCTCGTCGACATCGGACACCTGCACGTCAAATTTCTTCTTTCTTGTAGTTGGATGAGACTTAGCTGCCTTCGAATCTTCCACGTTGATCTTCCGTTTCTTTTTCGGGTGAGCCGAGGGTGGGTCGATATCGTCCTCGTTGTGCCCTTCGTCTGACAGAGCAGCACTTCGGGTGCGCTTTCCGTTATCTCTTGCGCGATTGGCTGAAGTAGCGGTAGCACTTTGGTTTCGTGTATCGCGCTTTGTGATCGTGGATGACGAGTTCGTAGAAACGCCTGACACATGGGATGCGTGAGACAGACGCGATCCTTTCGAGCCTACGAAGGTATTCCAGAACTAGCGAACAATGGGAAGCATTAACGTACCCTTCTTTTTCTTCTTGAGCTTCCGACGTTTCCATTCGTGAACAAGATCATCGGTGCAGTCGGATTTCTGCACCCAACTCTGCGCCCAAGGCTTGTTGGTCTTGGGATCAACGCCAGCCCAGCGCACTTTGTAGAATCTCCCTTTTTCCTCAGTGATCTCGACGACCTCCCATAGAACGTCTTCGTCTCCTTCTTGAGAAACGAACTGCGACTGTGAATCGCGTTCGTACAACTCCGAGTCACTGGACTGCGACATATATCGACTATTAATAATGATCAGTATGACTGCCGTCTATCAGTCGATGTGACGAACGACGCGCCTTCGAGCTTCTATATGCCGAAGTCGTATAACAGTCCACGGACACTTTTGAAAGGCGATTCCTGCAAAGAGAGTTGTCTTGACTGTGACCACACTCAACTTGAAATGATCGAAGCTTATGTAAGGAGCGCGTTCAACATCAACGGACCGGGTCACGACCGGACCGCCCTATCGCCATTGAAGGGTTAGAAATTGATAAGTAAAGGCAGAATTTGGGCAGAATTTCAAAGTTCCCGTTCAATCTGAAATCGTATCTATCCGGCATTTCGCAGACTTGAACGATGGTGAGGTCAGATCGTGAAGTTTCACAACGATAAGATTCGATCCCGGTTGGCTTAGTGGGTCGCGAGCTCATCAAGCGAGCATGCAAACGGATGAAGTTGAACTACAACATATACTAAGACCTTTAACACCTGCAGAGTGATCATAGTCAAAGAAGTAAACAAGGGACAGCAAGACTGGAAGAAACAGGTCATGAGAGACAGGACGACGACGGGGATCAGGCCTCAGGTAAGTATCATGAACAACTCGGAGCTGGAATCCCAACATACATAAGTCATGAGTGACTGAGAAAGACTCAAAAAGTTTATGTTTTCTTCCCAAGAGTGTATTGTCTCAATGTAAAAGTATCCCGTTGCGGATGAAAAAGGTCAGTTGTCATGGTTTTGTGTTCTATGGAGGTAAGCTTATACTCAGCGCATCATCCATCCGACCCAGTCCAATGGGGCCATGAATGACACACGTTACAATGGCAGGATACATTGCCTATCAATAGAGTCTCGATTTCTTCGATACCCTGAATTGTGAGGGGAGGCACTCACCGGGAGTATTGTGTAAATTACTGCAAATGTTCCTGATGCTTGATCCTTCACATCGTTGCTTGAACCAATGCCAAGCGGGAAGTTCAATATGAGCGCTACGAACTGAAATAGAGTGGTGCTTCAAGGCCATATCCACATGGCACTCGTTTATTCTGTTACACACCTGAAATAAACAATAAAATAACCCTGAGTCGACCATTAAAAATAGTATCCAAGAAACGTTGGTCCACCGACGCTTCTTTTGACTGAGGTTTTGTTGAAGGAACTTCTGATGAGACCTGTGGCAGATGAGTCGACTTCATACCTACAAGTTTTTTTTTCGATCATTTACCACAGCGTTTGCGCAATGGACAAAGTCGCAAGCAGATTGGTGGCGATTGAAAGTGCCGAGACAGAGACGAAGAGATTGTTTAACATCGTAGAGTGGGAACCTATGGTCCTCACGGCAGACATCTCACTCAGGAGGAGGATCGTGGTCACTAAGAGAGCAGAATTAGTTGAACGCGTAGTGTACAAGGAAATGCACAAGTACCGAAGGTTGCAATCCATAAAGCTAGCGAGATATAGATAGCCCAATGTCCTCTTAAGAAAATTGCATATCCTCGCCAGACTATGAGCGCATCATTTATAAGTGGCTAAACAGTATGATCGATCGCGAGTTCTATGGTGTCAATGATTGATTTGTTGGGAAATTTCACGTACAGGAATTAGCTGCAGCCACAATATTGCGACATCCCACTTCAGAAGTACGTTGTTTGTCATATTCCGCCGTTCTTTCAGAGGCCGACTCGGATCCTCAGCGAGGCCTAGATATATTAGAACTGAACACATGTCCCATTGAATGGCAACCATCATCGTTGACGAAAGGAAACCAATGACGATGATGCCTGACGTGATCCATGTGGAAAGAGAGGTTGCACGGCGCCTGAACGGATTCAAGGGTAGCTTGAGTTGTGCTCCACTGAGAATGAATTTAAGTGACTGACTTCACAAGTCCGCGTATTGAGATGAAACAAATAGGTGTTAAGAAGCCTGGATTTGCAGTTATACAATTCATTGGATACAACGCATGAGGACTTAAACTATCGTACCTTGGAGTAAAATGTTGAATATTAGAAGGGAAAAACTCTTTAACACCGTACTCCCGAGATCTTCCAAGAGCTTGCGTTCTTCCAGTAGCATGGCTTTGACAATATGTGAGTGGTAGAAGCTAGTTATAAGCGCAAACTGCTGTGCATCCAGGCATCCAGGGTCCAGAATTTTGGCTTAGTCACTGGAGTGTCAAGTACTCGGGGTACTGGAGCATTATTGATGGAGTCCATCAGCTTTCGTGTGGAGTTTAAGGGAATCCAGGAGCTTTTGAATCCTCAGCGATTTCGTCAAGAACGTGATTTGACAGCTCGGCGGTGGAACAGATCGGCAAATTCGAAAGAGAAGCGAGAGCAGCGAAAACATTTCTTTCAAGACAGCGCCTAGACGCTCAGCGCTTAGTATCGATGACCTTCGAGCCGAGTAACTTGATTTTACGGCTCAGTGACAGTAAAATAGATCGACAAGTCCGAAAGAGAGGCGAGTAGTTGTAAGCGAAAGCAACAAAACGGTAATGGCGCCCAGACGCTCTGTTTTGGTATTCAGGAATACGCTATACATTAGTGGGAGTAAGAGTAAATGGTACTTCAACTTACTAAACGCCATACTTAAGGCGCTTTTGCTGAGTTGTACTGAGGTTCAGAGTCTGCACTAAGTCGGTTCTGATAGACTCTCAGTCGTAGTACCGGCAGTTTCCGAAAAACATCATCTTCTCGAACTTTCTCCTCGACGTTCCATGACCATCAACGATCATACTCAAGCACAGTTCGCGTGTGTTCACTGGCAGAGAATAATACTGGATCAGGATGCAAAAAAAGGAAGAGTTACTCGTTTATTTCTTTGCCCTCCAGACATTCCAAGCTAGGTAAACGTTTGCAGACACCTCAGTATCTTCGTATTATTGCGGCCGCTGATGATTGTAATAACAGATAGAACACCCCTTCAATATTAATTCGCCCATCATGTACCATAACCAGTGACCAAGCATGACTCTTGGTTCCTTTTAAACATCTTCCGATTCACAAGGTGGCGACTGATACCTTATTGTGGAAAGTTCAGGCTGTGGATCACTACGAATCCTACCCACCCCAATAGGGCCGTGGATGATAAAAGCGAGAATGGCAGGATACATGACCTTTCAGGATAGAATATCAACGTAGGTCCTCCCGTCTGCAATGAACAAAGTACTCACTGGGAGTGTGGTATAGATGATAGCAAACATGCCGTGCACTATGGCTTTGTCAGGGATGCTAGGGCCGAAGCTCAGTGGGAAATTCAGAGTGAGTGTTACGACCTATAACAGAATTGCATTCAGAGAACATAAAAAGGCTATCTTGATACCCACCTGAAATAGACAATATAGTGACCCCGAGTCGACCAGCAACCACAGTGTCCGGGAAATCCTAGTCTTGTGTCTGCGGCCGAGGTTCTTTTTAATGAAAGTCAGATGAGACCTTCAACCCGAAAAAATTGATTTGTTAACAACGCAAGGATACACGAGGATATCTAGGCATTCACCAGAGGGTACGCCCAATCGACAAAGTCGCAAGCAAATTGGTGGCAATTGAAAGCGCCGAGACCGAGATGAAAAGATATGCAAACATTGAAGGGTTTGACGTGATAGTTTGCAGACTGTGCATCTTGCTCAAGAAGAAGATTGTAGTTGCTATGGAGCCAAGTTCATGAAGACTCAAAAGGGACGTATGTAGGATAAAATTCACCAAAGGTTGCCGCCCACAACAATAGCGACAAGTAGATGACCAAGTTTCCTGTCAAAGAAATTTTGTAGGCTCTCCACACAATGAGTGCGTCGTTGACGAGCGGCTGTGGATTCGAATATCAATGATGACTAAAACAACCGGAAAGTTTCACGTACAGGGATAAGCTGAAACCACAACGTTGTAATATCACGTTTGGCAAGAACGTCATTCAATGTATTCCGACGTTGTTCAAGCGGTAAGGCCCCGTTGTCGACGAGGCCCGAACGTGTAAGTATTGTGCATATCCCTAATTCAAGGGCAGCCATTACAACCGACGAGAGAGCACCAACGACAATAATGCCTAAAGTAACCCACGTAACAGTTGATGTTGAGCGACGCCTAGATGAGAATGTAGCTTGTTCGTTCTCATTGAAAGATGATTCATCCAAATGACCTTATAAGCCCTCGTATCGAAAAGAATGACAACGGTGTTAGTAAACCTGTATTCATGACATAGACGAGTTACACAAACGAATGAAAACGGTTTCGCACATACTTTGGAAAAAAGTATTGAGTGTGAGTAGAGCAAAGCTGCACAAGATCACAGACCCAAGGTCTTGTAAAAATTCGCGCTCGTCAGGTAACATGTATATGCCGGCTTTTGTGTAGTAAGTAAGAAGCGAGGAAAAAGTGCGAGTTGTAGAGCCACGAATTTGACGTTGTCTAGTAATACTTGGTCCACCCGGAGCCGTGATGTCCATGAAACATCAGTTCTTTGAGTCAAGAATGGAATCCGGGGATGATATAGGCGGAAGCCAGGAAGACGACAAATTGAAAGATCGACGCACACGCGCTCGATACGCGCTTGATGTTATGCATGAGCGTTTCCAGGGGAGCCGCCGAGAGGAAAGGGGTAAGTCTTTGCGCCATGGAGCCTAATACTGAGTAAGTTCTTTGGAGTCGGCGCACCTTCCATCGACGTCCCAGAAATCACTAAGTGCATCAGCTCAATTTCCCGTGATATTAAGACATACATATGTGAAACGTACATGTCCTATATTAGAAAGGCTGGGTCGTCCGCATATGATACGACATAATGTATTCGAGGGCATTGCGAAATTATTGCTACATGTTCTAGCAGCCACTTTCTCATTGCACAAGGAACGTTTCACAGGACAATGAATTCCATATCTCCTTGTTCACACGCATGAGAAGACAGGAAACATCACAACAGACGAAACTAGGGCTGGGCGACCATCCATATGTACGCGATACCGCATGTTCTGACGGCCCCGTACGTAGGGATCTCAACATGATGTCGAGGCGACTCAGAACGCAGCCCAACGAGTCGGAGACTCAGAAGGGAGTTGTGCCTCGACAACAAAGTCGGGCTCAACTTGTGCAAGGACGAGGATACCTGTAACATATGTTGATTGCACATGGAGTGGGATATGGTTTAGATACGATAGACGGGAGAAGAACCTGGAACCATATCCTACTGGTGTCCCCTCTCCGGATGGATCCGTCTCGTTAGACCTATCATATGGGTGGCTATCAGGTGCTGGCGCGAACCTTCTATTTCTCGGGGTTGGCGTTCCTGCAAGGAAGAGTCAGTAACGACGTTCAGCAGATAACGTTAGGGTGAAAAAGAGTTAATGGATCAGATAGGAGCGAAAGACTTAGATGATTGGTTATCAACACTGTGAAATTCAGTGTGAACTATGCTATGTTTGTTGGGTATCATCGTGGATGGGTGAAAGACGATAGTCGCGCCTTTGGGCAGGCACAAAGCATTCAAACAAGAGGAACTCACATTCTACGCTTGCCGCCAGGGAGAGTAGTGACGTTAACGAAGCTATAGAGAAATACAATCAATATCAGTCTGACTCGAGAGAAAAATACAACTGACCGGCGGTTGTACAAGATCCTCTTCTTAGCACGACCCTTGGGGGTCTTCTTTTTCTCCTGCTTCTCGACCTTTGGAGTCTGGGACTTGACTTTACCAGCACGAGCGAGGGAGCCGTGAACTAGCCAAAGTGTTAGATCACTTCGAACGAACAGAAATACATAAGCGTCACCTTTTCCCATTTTTTGTCTTGAGAGGTAACTGTCGATGAGAAATGTGCCAAGTGCCTGTCACTCTGTGTGCCGAAAAGCCGAAAACTGTATAGCTCATACGAATAAGGTTTCGGCAACTTGAACATTTCCGCGGACTCTGGCGCGATGATACTTATCCACTGCCAGACTCGTAAGTAAGATTGTTGATATCGATGTTACAACCGCATTCCGTGTCAAGTGAGCTAGGAAACACTACAGTGATTATAATTTATTGCACGTGTACGTACGGTGCCCATAGGCAACCACAGCTCTCAGCCGGTGGCAAGGACCTTCGATATTATGAACGATTGATGTTTCTGTTACTACAATACGAGAGTATAATACTTAGGTGAATTCTTGAGCTGAGGTCGGGTCGGACACCGACTTGGCTCATTCTGAGGCTACTCATGGTCCCACTTCAATCCAGATTCTAGTCGATAAAAATCAACTCTCGCGTCAGGGCATCTTACGCTCCTCGATTCCAGTTTCCCACTTTTGTGACAGCCAATGTCTCCAACAACAACTGTTGGGCGGCGACCTTCCTGTCATCAGCCTATTTGCGACGTCACGGTGCGTTATGCGTCCAAGCCAGTATGATTTGAACCACGATATATCACGGTGGTCACCTCGAGCGCTTGAGGCGAGTTTTTTTGTGCCACGATCTCAATACTTGTCTCATGCTTGAAGCTTGAAGACTAGACCCTTTTGGAAGACGCATCTTGGGTACCAAATGGTCATTTTAAATCCCCTTTGACCGTCCTCCTGCCTAAATTTCCCTCACGGTTAGATTATCCGCGTCTCCTCGACCTGTACTAATCAGGAAGTTCGACCAACTACCCCCCTACGACATGGTCTGTTCTCCCAGCGTCGATGCTGCTGCGCATGCATTTATGGGCCTTTCGCTCGCAATGAGCTGCACAATGGAGGGATGTCATCTACTCCGAAACACGATCCTATCCAAATGGGACGACATATAGCCATGGATGCGTTTTCTTTGCCAACGAACTCCCGGGGCCAGCTTTACTCCGTGATTCCTTACGCTAGCTTCTCATTATCCTTGTTCACGACCCCCATTGCACGTCCGTTGTATCAACAGAAGGAGTACTAGAGCTCGCTTTCGCGATGTGGATTCGCCTCACAGATCATCTCGCAGATCCTGAGGATACTTGTAACAGTGTCCTTACAATGTCTGAGGGATTATCAACACTTGTCAAATCCCATTTGGCGGATATTAGAGAACTGGCTTGGG
>JAGGAR010008043.1:0-40958 GCA_017657315.1 Termitomyces sp. K1Ag
TTGCCACCTATGGGTGATGGGCAACGGCTCTGGCTCTATGGAATCCGTGCACAACGGCGAAAATCGGTCCCTTCGGAGATAGGAGAACGGTTGAAACGAAGAAGGGAAAACAGCCAAAGGGAATTATGGAAGAAAGAAATACGTACTCTCATTTGCCGGAAATTCATGGATTCTCTCACAAGCATAGTTACATACGACTTACATGGTAATCTGAGAATCGATCGATGTTCAACCCAACCGACAAAAAACCTAATAATCAATACTGGCAAACAACAGACTAGAAACCCAGTCGACTGAACTGCCCACTAGAATGATAATAACACAAGTTCATTATGCTCATCTCTCAGACATTTGTGCGAGGTAATCAGAAAGCTATGAGATCTCACATCAGTCACTAGGTAGGTATCAGAAACAATCAAGCACACCTTGAGCGCTCCGGTTCTGACGGACTCTCCGAAATTCTGAACATCAGGGTTAGACAGAACCTTCGCGACTGCGTCCCTAGCTGCCATCTCAAGCTGGGCAAGGCTGCTGCCATCCTGAAGGACCGGCTGCCCGACAAGCTGGTCCTCTTCTTCCTCACGCCCGAAATACTGGTTCGACGAGATGGAGGTTGCTCCTCGAAAGCTCTGCAGGCGCGTCTGTGCCTCATTTAAGATGTTAGGATCGTACGCGTTGCGCTCGAAGAACATGTCAGACGAGATGGCCTTTTGGTTCCCGAATCTTTCTCGAGCAGTTGTGGGTGAGCTATCCGCAACGGGGGTGCTGCTGGGACGTTCAATTGGGAGAAGGGGATAAGTCAAAGGAAAGGACTTACGGAGCTTTGGGAGCAGCAACGGCAGCGGCGGCACCTGCACCTGGAATAGCTCCGAATCCAAGACGGGGGAACGCAGCGTTCTTCGCTGGGTTGCCGTTGGCGGGTGTCGCGCTGGCACTACTGGTCGACGCAGGGGTAACCTTGGGACCAATCTCAGTCGCCTTTCTCAATGCCTCCGCCTCTTTCCTGGCCTTTTCCTCCCTTTCCTCTCGCTCCCTATCATACCCAAGCTGCTTGATCCTCTCCGCCTCTTCCATTGCTTTCTTCTCCGCCTCGGCGAAATTGACCGGTTTTGCTTTAGACGCGCCGAGCCCCAGCTTAGATTTTTTCGGGCCGGTACTGGTAGCGGAGGTGGTAGAAGACGCAGAGTTGAGGCGGGAGGTAGCAGCACCAGGTCGGACTGGTCGTACAGCAGACGACGTAGTCGTCCGGGGCACCGGAGCAGTGGATCCAGAGGTGGAGGTGGAGGCTGAAGCCGAGGTTGTCCTGCCAATGACGGGAGGGGTCGAGACTCTGGGAGTTCCGGGTGCGGATGTCGATTTAGGCGTGGAAGGCTTTGACCAGGAATCGAAGAAATCTTCTTCAGCTTCTTCCTTAGCTGCAGGGCTTGTTACGGCGTCAACACCCTCTAGAACGACCCCATTGGGATACCTAACAAAATATGAATATGAATATGATGAATCAAAAGGATTGCATACTTGGCGACGTCCTCTTTCACACGTTTTGCAAGTTCTTCCTTGTAAAGCTCTGCCACGCGACTGGAATATCTTTTCTTGGTGTCCGAGTCGCTCAATAGCGACGATCCACCATGTTTGTTGAAAAATTCAATAGCAGATGCATTCCCGCCAACTTTCATATTACGTAGCTGAGAAAGCTGCCAAGTATCGAGGTTGGTGGATCTATACCTGGGGTCAACAACGAACCCCGCCAACATATGCACAACTCACCTAACAAAGCTGATGTGCACACCCATGTTCCTGTGCACACTAGAGCAGTCTAAACAGATGTATACGCCGAAAGTTACACTCGACCATGTTGGATTCCGAGCACTACAATCGAAACACGACTATTCTTCTATTCAGACGCCTTCAAGGAAATATTTCAACGATACAAACCTTGTTAGCCTTTTGTGATTTGAGTACTTTGAATATTTGCTCCGTTTCCTGTTTTGTAGGGTCTGCCATCTGCTTTGCAGTTGTCGGATAAGTATGAAGGGTTCGATGTCGTGGCGATACAGGTCACGATATCTCTATGACAATCTTATCTTATCTTGTCACGGTGTGCACACTGCGAAATCGAAGCTCGAACCTGAACTTGATCTCGCTCTTTGCTTCTCTCAAACCGCTCTCTATGTAATCCAAGCTCCGGTTGATATTTTCTCAATCCCACTATACTATCTTGTTCTCTCTTCATCTCAGTATGCAATGTGTGCAAATCTGACTTTCATAATAATTCAAAAAAGTATTAACGGTCAGTGTCAAACAGGTTCCACTCCACCGCTCAGCATTATCACCGAACGAGAAGCTGAAGACGCTCGTGTTTAAGATATTCTTTTTGCTCCTGAAGCTGCTTCTCGTTACAACGAACTGAGCCTCATTTTTCGCCTTCCAATCGATGTGCTCGAAATTATCTTCCTACGCACCCAACCAAAGCTTTCCGACCCCTTTTCCTTCGCAACTTCAGAACGGACGCATGTAGAGCATGTTTGTCATCGTTGGCGCCAAATTGCTTTGAATTGCCCAGCTTTTTGGTGCGATATCATCTACTACAGCCCAAGATGGCCCGCCGAAGTGATGTTGGCACGAGCTACATCATTTCCTCTGAGGGTCTTCCTGTGGAACGTGCCCCCAAGCCCTCTAACGCCCGAAGGTCGTATTTTGGAAACCGTCCTTGCACAGATACCACGAATCAAGCAGCTTTGCATTGATATACCTCGAAACTTGCATGGATTTGCTAGCTTTCTTCAGTCTCCTGCACCTCTTCTTGAGAGCTGTAAGCTCCACCTTTCGCAAGACACCCTCTTGCCGGAAAATCTATTTTCCCTGGACGCCCCACGTTTGACCAGCCTTGAGCTCTCAAATTGTCGTCCCACCTGCCTCCTTGATGTGTTCACAAACCTGAAGTCACTCTCGATTTCTTCCCGTTTTACTTTTTGGAAACCGTTTTTAAAGGATATTCTAGCAGCTCTCGTCCGCATGCCACTCCTCGAAAATTTGTCATTACGCTATATGGGCGCGTTAAACACCCCAGAACCAATGATCATGTCGCCTCCTTTCCCTCGCCTTCCTCACTTACAGAGTCTGACCATCGAGGCGCCTATTCAGGAATGTGAAACATTCCTCCGTTACCTGAACTATTCTTCCACTGGTACTTATCGCATCGAACTTCGAGTCCTCTTTTCTGAGGAGGATAAGGCGTGGATAGATATTTTCGAACTTCGCAGATTGATCACGACGCTTGGAAAGGAGAAGGGTCCAGTACTCTCGCTTGGTATCTTCAAAAATTGTTTCTATGTATGGACAACACCTGGACCGTCTCTGAAAGGCAACTTACGAATAGAACGGCCTCCCGACCTCAAATTCAAAACTATCGGTTTGCGGCCCACAACCAAAAACCATGTCATCGGAGCTATACTTCAACCACTGGACTTATGCCATCTGAAAACACTCTCAGTTGACTTAGGGACTCATTCTTTACCCCTTTGGCGCTGGGAACAATTCGGAAAATGTCGCGAGATTCAAGAGATATATGTCGGATCAGGGCAGGATTCACTAGAGTTCTTCTCGTCTCTTTCTCGCCGGGCAATGCTTCCCTCCAATCCTCAGGAACTTTTCCCTGTCTTCCCAGCATTCCGCAAATTATCCCTATACGGTTGGGACTTTGATAATTTTGAAGTCAAGCCATCTGCCCACAGGACACCGTATGACATGCTCATAGGCTGCTTGAAGGCGAGATACGATACGGGATGCGGTGTTTCCGAGTTGATACTGGAGAAATGCTCGAATATCAGGAAGAACCACGTGGAGGAGCTGGAGAAGATAGTGTATCTTGATGTAAGGGAGGCAAACTGAACTTTCAATAGCGAAGGTGTTGAAGACGACCCTGTCGAGCCGGATTGGTGACTGTCGTAACCTACTCGCAGATACTGTAATTGTATGTCATTCCTCAGCTGAAGTCATTCTTTCAATCAATCCGATGAAATCCTTGCGTGAGGTTATTGATTCGATTCCTTGATATTTCTAGCTGCGATCTTCATGAAAAACGATGTCCATCATAAGTTCGTGCACGGACCGCGTCGGGTGATCTCGATCAGAATCTTATCTTTTCATAGATTTTCGGAATCCGACCGTGACGTCGACGTTCGTCTCAAACTGCTCCGCCAGTTGTCCCAACTCCACCAAATAATTTGCTCTATACTTTAGAATGGTTGAATGTACGCATATATAGATTTCCTAGCAATAATCCAAGAAGTACTGATAGCCCCGAGTTTAAAGCAGGTTTTACTGCCAGCGGATCTAGTGCAACCTCTATACCTCGCAGGGTGACCGCGTTTGGCACTAAAACAGAACGAGAAGATGAACACGTTCGTCTTGAAAAAGATATCGTCGCTTCTGAAGCAGTTCTCCGATCATTCAAACGACGTTATAATGAACTGAGCCTCATTTTTCGCCTTCCATTTGACGTCCTTGAAATTATCTTCACATACACCCAACCAAAGCTCTCCGGCCCCCATTCATCTACATTCTTTAAAAAGCGACCACGCATAGAGCAGGTTTGTCATTGTTGGCGACAAATTGCCTTGAACTGCGCCACTCTCTGGTGTGACATCATATGCCACAGCCCTAAATGGCCAGCACAAGTGATGTTGAAGCGCTCTAAATCTGCCCCTCTGAGGGTGTTTCTCTGTGACTCGTCTTCAAAATACTCGCCAATTGAAGATGATGTTTTACAATCTGTTCTCGCACAATCACCACGTGTCAAGCAGCTTCGCTTCGACATTCATGGAAGGTTGGATCCATTTTTCGGCTTTCTAGAATCACCTGTCCCCCTTCTTGAGAGCTGCAAGATACACCTTTTGCAATTCTCCGCATTACCGAGAGAAATATTTGCCGGACACGCTCCGCAGCTGGCTTCCCTCGAGCTCTCAAATTGTCGCCCAACGTGCCACTTTGATATGTTCAAAAACCTGAAGTCACTCTTGATCTCTTACTGTCACCACGACGACTTTGAATTGTTTGCAAAGGATATCCTAGGAGTCCTCTACCACACGCCGCTTCTCGAAAACTTATCCCTACGTCACCTAGTGGGTACCCCGGGGTCCATCAACATCTCGACCCCTGCCGCCCGCCTCCCCAATCTACAGAGTCTTACCATTGAGGCATCTATGTCGAAGATTTCAAAACTGTTCAATTATATCGACTTTCCTTTCACTACCCGTATCGACATCCAAATCCACTTTTCTTTTTTTGATACTACAACAGAGCGGTATACGAATATAGCTGCTCTTCGTCGATTGATTGAAAAACTTGTCAAGGGTCCAGTTCGGTCATTGGCTCTCTTCAAACGCCGCTTTCATGTATGGACAACGCCTGGAGTGTCCCTGAAAGGTGCGTTTCAAATGGAAAGGCCACCTGACCTCAGACTTAAAGTCGACGGTCTGCGAAACAACGATCCACGCCAACGGGACGATGTCGTAGGGGCTATACTTCACTCCATGGATCTGCGCCATATGAAAACACTCGCAGTCGACTTCGGTATTCATCCTCTGGTCTTTTGGCGCTGGCAACAATTTGGGCAATTACCTGAACTTGAAGAAGTGTGCATTGCTTCAGGACGGGATATGCTCTGGTTCTTCTCGTAGATGAACGAAGGTACATTTGACATCACTCAATCTGCAGACAACTTGATCTTCCGGACTCTACGCAAACTATCCCTATACGATTGGGATTTTGATGAACATAAAGTCGAACCAGATAGCGGTGATACACCCTATGAAATGCTTGTGGGGTGTCTTCGGGCGAGATCCTCTCTTCCATAATCCAACCCGCTGCTACATATGTAGAAATTGAGCCCGTAATGCTGCGCTCAGATTCTTTCGGCGCACTGCGTTCACTAAGAGATTGCCCGACAACACCTGATAATCAAGAATATACAATTGCTATACCGGACCGTTGAGGCTCGCAGGCGATGGACGGGCGATGAGCCACCCTCAACTTGCAATTCTGGTTCTTTGTGTTGGTTTGCATGAGCACATACACGAGGTCTATGGAGATACTGAGTTGATACTGAGGGCGCTTTTGTGTACTTTACCTCTCGTTGAATGGAATTGCTGCGGCTGAATGTTGCACTATCGGAGGACCTCCGAGCCGATATCTTCAGTGATCTCCCCTCTCTGCGGGTCATTCATGCCAGGAAGAACGCATTTGACTTTCTTAGAGTTCTTCCTTCTGGTCACGGTGTTTCGGAGGAGGAATTCTTCAATGTGACCATGGTTGGCTGTGATAATTTAGGTAGTGCTTGTGGACTGACAAAATGAGCATGAGGAGGAGGAAAATCTCGGAGCACAGGAAAGGAGTAAGGTGGCCCTCATCTCGAGCACGAGGGAGTTACAACTGCCCCACGCAGCAGGTCCCCCGCCTTTCGCGTCTTCGAAGGCCTTGACTCTTGACTTTCAGTTCTTGGAATGATTTCTTCGGCTTCGACACGACCTTGCTTGCTGCCGTTGTTCACATAGTACGGAGTACCCGATTACCGTTGCAACAATTATCTATTGAGCATTCTACACATTACTTACTTACCGGACGTAGGTCAGGAGATCGCCAGAATACGCCGGTTTGTGGAATCTCTTCGCTGGGAAAAGGTAATGGATGGGTCTCTACTTGTTAAAAATGAGGGAGAGGGATGGTCTCCTCCCGGGGGACGACAGGGAGAGAATCAGATTCAGTATACAACGGTTTTTTTTCAACTGGAGGGTATAAACATGGACTCTTCACTGGCAATCATTCTATAGGGACTCCGGAAGGGTAGGATTCAAATTTATGCATCATTGCTGATCATTGGCGACCAGGAATACTACTTACATACTTAGATCCCATTGACGTTGGTGGAAGGAAAGAAAATAAAGATTAATTTCGTAGACTCTGAGCTTTTGATATTAATATTCCGGCCGACGGCCCGCAGTTAGCCGTCGAGCCGGCAGTGTCAAAAATTTGACCTGGACAATGTCCTCTTTAAAATTATTGTCAATTTCGTACTCCACCCTCTTGAAGGATCCTACGGAGTCGGGTCAAAGAACAAGGCGGAGTAACGGTCCTAAGTGAGCTTCCTCTCGTTGTAAAAGATACCATATGGATGAATTGACGTGATTAGGTTTGCAGTTACCGAAGCAGACCAACGTCGCCAATGGTTGGCCGCAGTGTTGCTCGTGGAACGGCAAGAGTGATAGCTCGCAATATCCGTCTGGCTGTGCAAAATGAAGATTTCTCGACTGCTTCTGCACATTTCGCGGCATGCCATGGCTCTCCATCCGCACAACGTCTGGCCGGTCATGCATTTATCCACTCACTGTGGCGTTTAGAACCGGTGTCCGCCAGAGATGCGAAAAACAACACTACACGTCTCATCCAGATTATCCACGCAGGTGTACGAATCCATCCACGGACGATGACTGCACACTTCCAGCGCATGCTTCAACATGCACCAGCTGCACCACGCGAACCTACCTTTGACGATCTTAAGAGGCCGAGGATAGTTCGATTGGAACCAATGAAGGTCCATAACGTGGTCTTGCGATCTGCTCTCTATTTGTTCCTTAAAGCGCGTCAAACTTTTCACATTCGGACACAAGACATGTTTATGTCCCTAATCACTGCATTGCTCAGACAGAGAGAATACCTCGCAGCAGCCCTTCTCTTCGACCAAGTTGCGCAAGATCGTGCTTTGCTCCTCGCTCTGCCTTCCGCTGTCGAGGAAGCAAAGACGTCGGGGTCACCGGATTATGAGTCCCTCAAGAAACGCCTGAATTACCTTGAGGCAGAAAACCTCGTTCCAGATCTCGCCAGCCTTACCCTCATTACCGAACATTTGATGTCGACGCTACGCCAAACCTCCTCCTTTAATAGTAAAGTGCTTGGCCTTTGCAATCAAAGTGCCGTGATGCTAGGTGCCCTTCTGGATCGGGATCAACTGCCAGAAGAGGGAAAGCCCATCGTCATCTCTCTTCTCAATGCTGTTATCCACTCCTCTCCTACCGAGAGTCATTCCCGACCATATATCTACAATGTGTTCATTGACGTCGAGCCGAAGCCCATCGCCGTCCACGCGGTTACATACGCACGTCAAGTTCTGGTATCACACAGCAATAAGAGTCTTCCGCTGAAGATATCAAACACGGAGTCCCAACAGGATACGATGGTCAATACCTCCAGCCTGATTTCATAGTCCTGGGGATCCTCCCCGCTCCGTACCACCGCCAGCCATTGTTTTTGCTCCAGGGGTGTCCACGCTGGTAGCAATTCGAGACGCGGTTCCTGGATCTTAACCCCCAAACACATCTAAGAGATGGGCCATCCACGTTGCTATCTCGTCGTGTTTCGGGAACCAAAGGGATGTGCCAAAAGGAGTGTTAGAAAGCCAATTTCGTGTACTTACACCGTACCATAGCTGAGGACTAACGCGTATTCTTTTTTCTCTATCATTTTGTCGATGAATTTTGGTGCCTATAGAAAGTCACAACGAAACGACCATTTGTGAACGTTGGAACACCATAAGTAAGAAAAATATCACTGCACGTGCTCTTGGGATCAAGTCTGACGCGTCCCCAAATCGATCCTTTCTTCGCAACCATTTCTCTATAATTCTCCAAGTCTCTCTAGAAATTAGACATGACTACGCCTGTGAAGCTCTATGTATACGATCTCAGCAACGGAATGGCAAAACAGCTTTCTAGACAGTTGACTGGTAGGCAGATCGATGGCATATGGTTCGTCTCGTTTCCAAGACGCTCTTCATCATCTTGTTCACGCAATATCCTTCTGATTCTAGGCATACTTCTGTCGTAGCCTTTGGAAAGGAAGTGTTCTATGGACAGGGGATCAGCACTACGCTTCCCGGTCGATCACACGCGAGTGACGAAGTTTACTAGAAGAATGCGCGAGGTGCTTACGCGGATATCTCGACAGCATGGTGCACCGTTGCAAATCATAGATATGGGAGAAACTGCTTTAGATGAGGAAACGTTCGGTGAATATTTGACGGAGATGAAGGAACATTATACAGCGGATAAAGTGAGTTTGCAGATACTTTACTCGTAACTCGAATTTGATCTCATCTAACGTTATTCTCAGTACCATCTTCTAGGTACTCAATTACTATTTTATTCACCCGATCTTTGTACATCGATTGACATCCTCTACCTCAGATTTCAATTGTAACTCGTTTACAAATGACGTTGTTGGGTTCTTGACGGGCGGGTCAATACCGGATTTCATCAAGGGTGAGTAACTTTTTTCTCACTTGTATCTCAAATCTGATGAATCGCTCCATAGATCTTCCCACCGATTTCCTCTCTACACCCTTTGGAGCTGCTCTTCGACCAACGATAGACGCAATGTATAGACGCCCTTCACCGAGTGCACCCACCCCTCCCGAACCAGTAGCCACCCCTGCTGCGGCTGCGACTGCGGCTCCAGAAGCCACTCCCAACCCCCAACTCGCAGCTCAGCTGCTTCAGGCTATTGCCTCACGAGCTGCTGCGTCGACAGCGTCGACAGCGGCACCCAACACCGCAACCCAGTCACTCACCGCGCCTATCCATGCTATTACCAATCCAGCCTCGTTCAACGCCTTCCTGAAGAACCATCGTGCTGCTGTGGCCTTCTTCACGAGCGCTACCTGTGGACCATGTCGGATGATTGAGCCTGTCTTCGAGAGGCTCGCAGAGGAAAAGGGAATCAAAGCTGATGGTCGTGGTATTGGGTTTGCGAAAATCGATATTGATGTTGGGTTGGGGAACAGTCTGGCGAGTCAGTGGAATGTTCGTGCGACGCCGACGTTTATGTTCTTTTTAGACGGTAAAAAGGTGAAGACCACTTCGTAGTTGTAAATCCCGGCTATATTGATGTATCCTACCAGCTCGACGAATTGAAAGGTGCCGACGCCAATGAACTGCGGACGCAGGTAGATTTACTCCTCTTCCAAGCTTTCCCGCGTAGGTTCCAATTCAACTCTTCAGCTTCGATCTCTTGCTTATCTCGTACACAGCACATCCTCATACGTCGTTGTCCCTCCCAGCGGTCCAAGCCCTCTCCTTGAACCCCATACTATTCACGCAGGTCCCTGTGATAGAGACTGTCCTTTCTAAACTCTCCTCCTTTATCGATTCGGCTGTGTGGCCATCTTCAAGCGCTCCCACACCCACTCAGGTCAAGCAAACCCTCACAAGAACTGTCGCACCATACTTGAAAGCACGATTCTCAGCCGCTCCTTCAACCAAGCTCCCTTCAGCCACACCAGCCATTCTGACATCATGGAGCCAGGCTACATCAGCCCTCTCATCCACGCTCCCCGTTGCATCTCTCTTTCCTCTCGTCGATTTATGGCGCCTCGCCTTCCTTGATCCTGCCGTCGGTGCATGGGCCGCTTCTACCCCAATGGCATCTAATCCTCTATCTATCTTCATCGACAAGGCCACTACGACGCTCCAACAACCCGACCCAGCTTCCAACCCGCGTAATCTCCTCCTCACGACCTTACGTCTCCTCTCCAACGCCTTCGCTACGCCTATTCTAGCACAGACTCTCTTCACATCTGGACGCGCAGCTCTAGCGGCAGTTGTGATTCCAAGTCTGCTACACACTGATGGGTCGGTACGCACTGCAGCGGCGAGTCTTGCGTTCAATGTTGCTGCGTACCTGCAGAAGGGTAGGGTTGAGAAGGTGAGAGGTGGTGCGGGGAATGTGCAAGAGGATGAGGATTGGGAGGTTGAGATGGTCAGTGCCATTATAGAGGCGCTGGATAGGGAAGTCACGAGTGAGGAAGTTGGTAAGTTCATTCGCCCTTCTCGGCCGAAGATCTTCTGAGATTGTTTGAAGTACATCGGCTGACGGCATCCCTGGCGTGCATCCTTCGAGTTTCACCTGTATATGAGAATCAACTTTCGCCTTTGCTGGAAGTCTTGCAAGCTCGTGATGTGCTCAAGCGGAAACTAGGGAAGGGTGGGTGCGGAGAGGGGGTTGCAAAGAAGGATGTGCGGAAGTTGGTAGAGGAAGTTGCGAACAAGCTCTGTCCTTGATGTACCGGGGTTGTACCAACCCTCTTTGCGCGTCGTCCCGGCTATAGTGTCTTTCAATAGTTGTACATACATTCCTCTAGCTAGACCATATCTAACACGACAGCATTAACCCTAATAATTCTCCTCAGAACTTTCTGTTCTGTTGGCTTGTCGGTCCACTGCTGCCGGCCACATCCCCCATGCCCCTTGTACCAACCCCATAAGTTCCCACAAAGGATTGGGCCTCTTGTATTTACTGCAGCCAATCAAGCTGAATGGGTCCCCTGTCCGACGTAGTTTGGAGGTGCCGTCACCAGTAGTGGATCGTAAGCTCTCCCTGTTACCGGAGGTAGAAATATATGTTCATCGGTGGTGCATGATACCTCTTGATTTTCCATCCTTCATCACTTTCAGAAAGCACGAACCTTGTCTAGAAGTTCCAGAAAGCCTTATTTGTCGCTTGCTGATATCAAGAGAATGCGTCGTCGCCCATCCACCGAGCGCGTTCATGGATGGATTTGAACCCAGATCGAGCGTTCCTCCGGAATCTGGTGTCTGTTATTCCCCACCCAAGCCCTGATAATCTACCGTAAAGATGAGTGCGTCGGTTGTTGGAGTGAAATTGAGTGGGTCGCGATGTGGGGTGAGGGATCGGTTATGCCATGAAAATGGGGAAGATCATGCTGGTCCATCGTAAAAATTGGTGGGCTGTATATAGGTTTATCTGTAGTAGTATTCTTCAAGCACAAGCCAATATTTGAGAAACAGGATGGTGAAGTTCATCCATCTCTGGAGCCCAGAATCAGCGAAACACTATTCACGTTTGAGGTCGGAGAGGCAAAGATATGGTTCGTTGCATAAGAGAGGTGGCGAAGTGCGATGATGAAAAACTACATTTTTGTGGGCGCACCGCGGACACGGCAAGACAGAAATGCTACCGTGACTAAACATGTTAAGTCAACCTCACCATCCGTCCTATGAATGGTGGTTGAGTCGGGTGAATGCTATGATTATGAAATCTCTCACCAACTAGAGCTTCACTCTTGTAGAATTCTGAATGCGTCGCGGAAAACCTGCATGGATTTTCGAGAAACTTGGGCTTGCTCCCAAAGGCTCCGTCCACCCCTAACACGGTCCCTCCATGCATCAAGTTCCGTCCAATTCTCGCGACATTGTAGGATGGCAAGCCTCCTGTCGTGCTCCAACAGCGCAGACGCAGACGCATCCGGGGCACCACTGTGGCGCCATTCAACATTCGTTGCCACGATAAGTTGCAAAGATCTGACACTCGAAAGATTCTCTGAATAACGTTTCAGAAAATCTCCTATGGGGCGACAAGAAAAGGCGAGGTGTGTGAGGTCGGCAAAGTGGCGTTTGGGAAACTCGGGACCTAAGCCTTGGGAAAGGCGGAGATGGGTGATTTGAGCACAGAGTTGGTTTCCGTGTGGTGCGGCTATTATGGGTCTCCAGTCATGCCAGTTCTCAATGAGCGCGAGTTCGGTGCAACTTGTGTGCGAAAAGGACGGAGAAGAACAGAGAGACACAAGTGTTCTACTGTTGCATGATAATGCTACCACACTGGAGCATCTTGCGACGATTGAATCAATCAACTCCCATTCTTCGAGCCCTTCTCCATGGATCCAAAGGTAACGCACGTAACCGGGAGTTTTCGGCGATGATGTGAGAAGTCGATCAAAGGAACGAAGCCTTTCGATTTTTTCGAGAACCACGGGAACCACCTGCAGGCAGTGTAACTTGACTAGTGAATTGAGCGCTTTCGAAACCAAAAGGAGAGATCTGTAGACTCCAGCTGAGCTCGTTGTAAAGCTTAGAATCTCCTGCAGAAGTTCGACGGGCAATTGTTCGAGCTTGAACCCACCCTTCCCAGCGCTCGCTTTTCCAGAACGCGATTTCACCATGGCTAGAATGGAAATGGGTTCGTTGAAATTGAAATGGGGCAAAGACGAGGGGATCCGGAAATACCAAAAGTTGAAACAGTGCTTTTATCTTATCATTGAAATCTTATCTCGTAAGTATTAGGCCCAGTCACGGTGGCACTCGAATGAATAATTGGAATTTCTTTTTTTCTACAATTTCTTCCCAATTTCCCGTAGATCCTCTGGAGTTCTGTACAGCTTTATACTCTTTCTACGGTCTATGAGCCGATTTGCAAGTGTATTGGTGTCGATTTCTTACATTCAAAGCCTGATTTTCTCATCGTGCTTTGACCTAAGACTGATGGGGTCCTCAATGTTTCTCTTGGGGCTTATGCACCGCTTTGACAATCCACTCTCATATAAAGACATTCTTGGTCGCTCACCATCTCTGTTTTCGACCATGCCTAGCAATCTTGACCTTGCTGTTCGCGCTCTCATCAACGGAAAACAACCTCCAACGGTAGCGACAGTATTCGGCACCTACATACGGATATCCGGGCTTGATAATGAAGACGCCAATCGATCCGTGTTAGCATTTGAACGTGCCTTGGATAAACATCCTCTGCGCGACGACGATCTGTCGCCTGTGGTCGCGAGAGTCAGGAACGACTATTGGTACACTAAGCTCGGTGGCACTGAGGAGGGGGGTGGTGTTTGTCACACCTGCGAACACTGTGGGACATTGAATCTTCCGAACCGGAAGCACAAACATAAAGGTGTCCCGAAAACGAGGGTGAATTTTACTGTAAAGGCTGGTGAGTTCCCTGTCTGAGCAATTGCGAACTCCGTTCATGTTTTCTAATCTCTCAGGCGAACACAAATTATGACGAATGTTCCATGACCGTTATGCCACTTGATTCCGCCTTAACGCCTCGCACTAGTAGTTACATTGCCCATACTATTTCAGACATGGATCAACGAAGTCTTTTCTTTCCCAAAATAAGCCACTTTGAGTTTCCTACCTCCCAGCCCCTTCGCTGCGATGACTTGCGGGTCACCCGGAACAACATCAAGCGAGTTATCACTCCATGATACCTCCGGCCCACCTCCGTCAACACTGAACCACAAGTCTTTAACAGGGTGCTGAACCGACACGGTGACTTGCTCCCCGCTGACCTCGACAGAAAGCTGGGGATCGGGAACGGCAAGATATCGGTATGGCTGCGGCCAGTCGGCGAGACGCGCTAGGACTATTCCGTCCGCATCGATCAGACGCGCGTTCACGACGACTGAGTACGATGACGTCCAGATGGGGTCGCCTGATGGGGGTTCGATCCCCTCCTTAGGTGGGCCAGGGCAGCGTATTGAGAGGAGCTCTGTAGATTGATTTGGGAGTAGGGTGACGTCGTGAATCTCGCTCTGTGACCAGCTGGAGTTGAGATCGTGGTAGGTGAGTTCCAGCTTGACTGCACGAGGATTAAGGGTAGCGTTGGCTCCCCATATGTCGATCGTCGCATCATGAGATTGCATTGCACCGAATTCGTAAAACTAAGGGAAGGCATCAGAGAAAACTCAACTTGATTGATATTCTAGCTAACCTGGCGGGGACGATCATTCGCCCGGTTTTTTATTACCTCAAAGAAAGTTAGCCAGATATTAGCACCAAGTATGAGGGTAAAGTCACCGTTCTATAAATACCAACAGCAATGGGAGCCAGTTGACGAGCGATGGTGAAGTACGATGGTTTGGGTCGATGCTGTATTGATCGTGTAGGGATTCATTCATGACTGGTGCATCGGGTACTCACGAAATAATCAACAATAGCCCACGACGTGACAGGCCAGCAGTCATTCAACTGCCAGACGAGGACACCGGAGGTCTGGAGGGGAATAAATCGGCCACTGCAGCGTCTTCCTAGGATAAGGACGTACGTATTCCTTTCCCCTGCCGCGCCATGCACGTCTCCAAGACCGGTAAGCATAGCTCACAGCCTCAGATTGCATGAGCTGGGTATTGAAAACGTAACTATAATCATCACACATGAGATATATTGGGGATGCCCGACGGAAGAACACGCACGTCTCCAGGTCACTTGTCAACCTGAAATTCTCGTTCATAACGATGGCGAAGCGACGCTCGAAAGCACCAGCCTTCGTGTGCTGAGCCATCAACGTTGATTGTGAATACCATTGCGATTTATCCGCGCCATCCATCCAGTACGCAATCGTCCGCATATCCGGCATTGACGGTATTCCAAATTCGCTAACAAAAATTATTTGCCGATTTATAGAGAGGAGATAAGCTCATACCTCACAAAACGCCCGCCACGCCTGTCATAGTCCTGATAAGGGTACTCTTTTCCGCCCCAAATGTCCCACTGGTGAACATCCCCAACGGTGGGGTCAGCGGTGTCCCAGCCCTTGCCGCCATAAGGAGAGCCACGGTGGTAAGGAATAGGCGGATCAGTCAGTTCCGCTACAATCTCGGGGAAGATATGTTCGTAGAGGATTCTTGCAGGAAGGTCTTTGGTTTCTGATTGAGACGATGAGCGGGAAGACAGGTTGGGAGAGGCAATCAGAGAAGCAAACCTCCCCATTGAAGGATCATCTGGTAATCCTCGTTGTTGCCACAGAACAGAACCAACGAGGGATGGTGCCGTAGCCGCGTCACGTTGTCCATCGCCTCCTTTCTAACACTCTCGACGAACGTAGGATGAGCGGGATAGACGCCACACGCAAACTGGAAATCGTGCCAGACGAGGATGCCTAGTTCTACTCACAATATTCTGAATCAGTTCACGGAATGATTAGGGCTCTCAAATGACTTACCATCACATACGTCAAAAACGATGTCCGGTTCATAGATGCCGCCGCCCCAGATGCGCACCATGTTTTGGTTACCATCACGAAGAAGAGTGAGCCACGCTCGATATCGCTCCTTCGTAATTGTGGTCAAAAAGTTGTCTGCCGGAATCCAATTAGATCCTAGATATAGGGGTCAGCAGTTAGTAGTGGATACAACAAGACAATGATGCACCTCCTATGAAAATACGAACACCGTTTACTTCGAACAAGAATGTCGTCCCAGTCCCATATTGGTCGGGTTCGGCCAGTGGCTCCTGTATCAACTCGACGGAGCGGAAGCCAATCCGTTTCGTCTTTGTATCAAGGACTTGCCCATTCTGTCATATCAATGGGCCAAATAATATACAGACAAGTGAGAGAACTAACGGGGCCGACGAGGGTGACTATCACGTCGTACAAATTCTGTTCTCCATATCCAACGGGCCACCAGAGCTTTACTTCCTCGGGTGATAGGTGCCACTGCACTAGATCGCGGAATGCAGAGATACTGCCTTGGAGTCTCGCTTGTTCCCTCTTGATCTCTTTCCCAGCGGTGTCTTTCAAGACAACCTCCAGACCTTCGTAGATAGGAGATCCCTCGAGAGTAACATCAACCCTTAAGGAGGGTGAAGGAGCACCAGTGACCTTGTCAAATGAAACAGAAGCGTGCGTGTGGACGTCGTTCAGCCGCGCAGAATATGCCTTGAGAGTGATTGGGCGGCATGGGCCGGCCGTCATAAGCTCTGGGCCCTGGAGGAAGAGGTGAGTATCCTACGATTCTACAAGGACCATGGTACAAACCCAATCCCATCTTCAGGTGAAGAGGTTTAAGCATAGACATAGAAAGACTCAGTAGGACTCACCGCCAATCATATTGGGCTTTCCGCACGTATACGCGGCTAGGATCTCCAAGATTCGTCGATCCAGCACGTACTTTGCCATACTTTGCCTCTTCCTCCTTCGCCAGTGCCTTCGCCGACTTGAAATGGAGAAGTAAAGTGTTAGTCTCCCTCAACAAGTTCGCATCGGTGGAGAGATTGATTTCGTAAGTATAGGTTCGGAACTGATTGTCCGTCGAGAGTATTTGCGTGCCGTTCTGGACGAAGCACTACATCAGTATTGACCAAAAAGACACGTTGATGTAGGCTCACCAGATAAACATCGCAAATGGTATCCAGTCCTTCAAATGTCAAAACAGCATGTTCATTTCCAAGGGGCTTGTTGAAAGGAAACGAACACTTGTAAAGCCATTCGACCTCGCCGATCCCTGAAGGATATTGATCAGAGTACCTCACCAGCCCGAGATCAACACGTATTCACATTGGACTTTGTGCTCGTTGAATCCGACGTAGGGATCAGGAATTAAACCTTCTCTGAGAAGCTCGACGTGCACCTCGGATGGGAAAGCATGAGCCGCTCTCCAGCCCTCCTCGATGCTTCCGCGCGAAGGTAAGTCGACTTCGTCCACTACAGATGATAATTTGGTGTTGCGCTGCTTCCAGAACCAGCCCTGGTTGAGCTGTAGGGTTTGAACCGTGGCCATAACTGTGAGTCGAGATCCACGTTGAGGGTCACAGGCAGGCGATCGACATGACGGGGAAGTGCAGTTCTTGTGGGGAGACCCCGGAATCACGGGCCGATGGTGTGATACGATATACATTGCTTGTGGTGATGTTCATCGTCACACCAGCTGAAGCATTTGCAGTCAAAAGAAAGCAGCTGTTCTTGGATCATAGATGCATAATTAAAGTACAAAATAAGTACATGTCACAATGATCTAAGAAGGGAATCAGTTGATAAAAAGGGTGGTGTTAGAGTAATGGACAACGCACTTGAGGCTCATTCATATAAGAATACATATAAAATTACAACTTCAGCCGCTATGAAAGAACGAAAATAAAGAGGTGAAAACAAATCGAAGTTGAGTATACATGGAGAAGTTTGGCTGTGAATTTGGGTAAGCGTGCGCATTACTATGATTGTGTCATAAGCGATGCGCACGGAATAAATAGGAGATGAAACCCATAATGGTACATAAAAAGAGGCAGGCATTGGCGAAAGGAACTTGAAGAGAGAAGAGAAACAGAAGGACTACGAGGGCATTGAGCAACCGGTGACGGAGGACATTTTTGTTCAACATACATGTTAAATGTAAGAGGCGCTTGTTGAAGGGCCATAGGGGTCAAATGCGATTGCTTGAAAAGAAGGTTGTTTGGTTTTTTTCCGTCTTCGTCTCGGCTTCTTGGCGGCCGGTGGAGCTACATCATACAGTTTAGCTCGAACTCTGTAGATAGAGAATTATTCAGACTTACCTTCAATCTCGTGAAGCTTCAGAAGTGCTTCTTCAAACTTATCCGGATCGTCGATGTACTGTTCGACGAGGTTGACGCAGCAGGGGCAGCAATGCTGCTTCCCACCCCAGTCGAACATAGTCTTCCAATACTCGTGTCTGAGCTTCGCAACGAGCTTAGCGGATTCGGAATTGACTTGGTCTTTACAGTCCGGGTGTTTGTCCATGGCACGCTCAAACGTCGTTAGGACGTCCAAACTAGACTTGTTGAATCCCGCGACGCGAATATAGGCCGTCAAAACGTTGGCAAATTTGACCTCTTGGTTGGCAGCAAGGACGTCGGCCACGGCGCGTTGGAGGTTGCTATGCATGATGAGGAGGTAAAAGGGATGTGGCGCAACGAGGGCTGGACTTCACGGTGCGGAGAACAACTGCCGTACTAAGGGCGTTTGTAAATGATGTGATCAAAGGAAGAGAGACAAAGGAGGAGAATGACGCGGACGGATTCCAGCAAGTTCGACAGAGTTAACCTATCAAAGATAGGCATATCGTGCTCTGTAATATAGTCGCTTCCCGAGCAAAGGGTTTGAAAGCTCCAAAATATCATTTCTAGAATCGAGCGTTTCTCCGAGAAGCAAGAAGCGGATCCAGGGTCGAACAGATATTTCCGAGATTGATGACAGCACTAACCCTCGCAAAAACAATCTGTTACTTTTGCCCAGTGGCGCAGTTAGGTTGAGGGTGGCGACAAACTCGTAACTGTCTTAGATGCAAAAGGCGCTGCGGCAGAGAGGGGTGAAAGGTGTGACACATTTCGTCACCATTGTTCGTGTCACAGTCGCGTGGCCCACGCGAATGAGTCACGTGTCTGTCACGCTTGATCCCAACCTTGTTTTCTGCCACAAACTACGGTGGCAATCATTTTTATTGTCTGCGAGGGTTACATAAAAGCTCCGGTAGCGACAGGTCCCTCTTTCGAACTTTGATATGCCTCTTGTCTTTGACTCTCCTCCCATTTCCACGGCAACAGCCCACCTGCTCACATTCATTTTCGGTTTTAACTACGTCGGGTCTCTTTATGTCTCAAAACACGCACGACTCTCGTTCTCTAAGGATCGTGAGAACAATGTTAATGGTACTCCATATGGGAAGCTCCAGAATGAGCGCTGGAGGGACGATCCGAGTGTCATCAAGGCGCGCTTACTTGCAGGCAGCATTGCCACAATTCTGAATTGTGGACTTGTGTTCTTCATCTTGTGGTCTGTGGTTGGTGACAGACCAGACGTAAGTATCTCCATGATTTAAGATAATCTGCTATTAAAGAGGCTGGTAGCGCTTTGAAGTGACCTTGGAGACAACTGTTGCACGTCTGGGCTTTAAAATTTACCACCTGGATATGGACATAATACTTCCGCATCTTGTCACTCCGGTTTTGTTTACTGGGCCACTGTTTGGCATGTACCTGGGCGGATATTTGCCTTTTCAGTCCCGGTACTGCTTCCAAAATGATGTCGTGAACAAATTTACGTCATGGATTGGAATAAGAAATTATATCATGGTAGGTTTAAACTTTCATCGTCTGATGATCTGGTGTTTTGAACTATCTACACGTACCATTTTTGTCCAACATATTTGTTGCCTTCTATTCCATTTACGCCGCACTTACTGAGCAGTATCTTCACAGGCTCCCATTACCGAAGAGATCGTATTTCGTTCCTGTGTAATAGCTGTGTACCACATGTCTGGTGCATCTGCTAATCGCATGATTTTTCTTGGCCCATTGTCTTTCGGTTTAGGTATGCCAGCTTTCTTTTACTAATTGGCCCTAACTTACGAACCACGATTTGTACTTACCCACCTATCAGCACATGTCCATCACGCATGGGACACTTTCAACCGATTTGGGCGAACGGCCAGTGCCGCAAAACGCTCAATAATCACGAGCCGTGCGTGGCCACGTTTACTAATTCCTTTCTCCTTCCCTCTTGACGTAGTTATCTCGATTCGTAGTGTTCCAGCTGGCGTATACGACACTATTCGGATTCCATTGTTCTTACATGTTCCTTCGCACGGGATCCGTGTATCCTTCTATTACGGCGCACATATTCTGCAATATCATGGGCCTCCCTGAGATCTCATGGGAATTAAGAACGTACCCAACTCGCAGGAAAGGTCAATTCTTTTTTTGTTCACGAAATATGTTCAGCGTTGTGACTGATGGTGGCTTTAGCGATTTTCTTCGTGTATATACTGGGAATTGTGGGTTTCGTACTGGTCCTTGGACCCTGGACAAGGCTTGGCGGAATGTACAAGTTCTGGAGCGCCCGTCCTTATGACAATATGTCGTATTAATATCTTAAACTCATGAAAGTTGCTTTGTCAGTAATTCTATCGTTAGCACTCTATGACAAGTGATATCTGTATACAATTTGGAGCTTCGAGATCCAGTGGTCATGGACGTGACATACAGTGCAGCCCTCGTTTGAATTGTTCAGGGAACCTGCTCTCAATGGAATCGTTTACTTTCGAAATGATTGTGGGAACTCAGAACTTCCTATCAAGCCACAGTTTCAGAGAAACATTTTTGTCAATTGCGACTTGGCGAGAAAAAAATGCTTCGAGATCAGGGTCAATGGCCAGGTCTCGATATTTCTGAGCCGAACAAGGACTACGATCTGCACTTCATGGTGTGTTGCTAAAACTGTACGCACAAACCATTGGGATGTCACGGTATAGAAGAAATATGACGATGAGAGCGTCAAAATTTTTCGCAAGTCTGCAAGAAAAGCCAATATACAAATCTACATTGCAGATGAAATAGAGTACGACGTACTATTGTACTCATTGGTCGATAAATTTAAGGTGAAATGTTCGAGACTCTGCCCGGCTGCTGCTCTGAATTCTCCAATTACAGAAAGGCACCCATGATTATCGTTCGGGATGAAAATCCTTATGGATACAACTCCATGTGGCTGGAGGAGCTTGGTAGAAGATAAGAGGGGTAGGGAACAGTCATCAACCTGTATATCCAGAGTTCTTGATACAGGAAAGGCAACGACTCGGATTCGGTATGGATGCCCTCTTTGAATTGCGTATCTTCAACCCATTTTATAGTGATATATTCGACTTTGAGCTCTGTTAAGTTGTGAAGTGCGGCCAACATATCAGTAAGGGCTGAAAACGTGGACTTGGAGCAGTCCAGAGAGATGACATGGGTCAATCTGATGATCTGTGCCCATGCCAGATCGCTCAAGCAGTCAAACTGAATCCCCCTAAGACATAGTTCGCGAACATCAGTCATGAACAGTAGGGAAGCCTCCAAAGCCGTATTAAGGATTTTGTATGATGCCACAATACCAAATTTTGTGACGTTCGAACCGCCGTGGGTTTGTTCCGATGATCGCCAGTTTACGCAAGGAAGATCCGAGCGTCACGGTCAAAAGAGGAGACTGGAGAATGTCAATGAGTTTAAAATTTTGACTTGAGTTGGCATCCTTTCGCCTGGACTTGTTATCTCGACCGGCTACTGCAATGGTACCGCGGTGGCGTTGAGATGGAACCAATCACGTGTGTGGATGAGCCAGCGAGAGAAGACGAGGCGACATGATAGCAATGCAGTCCTATCGTTCGAAAGCTGATCGACCACGAGGTCAAGGACCTCAATGGGAAAAAAAGTGTGCCGTCAAAACGAACATGAGGCATGGTTCTGAGTAACGATAATAAAAAGAAGAGTACCGTGACCTAGATGTTTATTTAATTTGTACCAGCTGTATTCCAGGTCAATTAGATTTTGAGCATTGACGTCCGTCATATTTGTGATAGGATTCAGTCAACCACTGACAAACCACTGGGGATGAGACTGATCCCGCATGTCATAATGTTTTTTCAACTTTTACATGGCCGCGTTTGTACGACTCAAACGTTACGATGTCTCTGTTCATGTCGCCAGAATTCAAGAAACGACCATATCCCGCTCTCCAATGCTTGGCGAGAGAAAGCTGTGGACCTCTCTCATTCAACGATATACGCAATGAGATCTTACATCATATAGTCACAAGATTCATTGCATGAGAGTCGGATGAAAGCTTATACGTACATCAACCGAGAAAGCTTGGAGAGATTTCTTGTTACAGATAAAAGTCCATCTCACGCCCTTTTCGCAATGTAAGGTCCGCCCGCTCCAAGGACATGAGGCACAGCACTTCTAGCCACTGACGCTCAAGTGGCAATCGTCCTATTAATGTCAATGATACTAACGGTTTTTGGATTCAACAAGGATTCGTCTGTGCTTCTCGGTTAATTTTCTCGTTTCATCGCAAGAAGAGAACTGCGAGCGCAAGTTGTCAACATGGTTCTCGGTAGAAGCTCGTACAGTGTCCGAGATCTTCGCAGCAATTGGTTGTCCTGAAGCGTCCGTGACATCATCATTCGGACTCTTTGAGAAGTGAAGAGCACAAGGTTGATCGCTGAGAGGTCCAATTTAAATATCCGAAGAGTACCCTGGAGCTCGAATGTTATGATTTCCAAATTCTATTGCATGCACAACACAACATCCATAACCAACGTATACGCTCAGTGAGCATGGTTCTTGTGGTGCTCTGAAACTGGAGTCAGCACGGAAAGTATCCCGTGAGAGTGAATTAAACGTACTCAGGTGCACTAGAACATGTATTCAGTAGTGATTTGAAGATTAAGAAGCATGAAGACGCACTATTGTAGTCTAGGGTGTAACCAATAGCGAAAAGTCCAACAATCAACGCAACAATAGGCTTGCCCGACGCGTTTGCTCCGCTGAATAGGCGAGCCTTGATACCACCGACGCGAGGGGTAGCCTGGCCTTTTGGAAGCTTGGAGTAAAAGTCCACCAGGGGTCCAAGCCCGGTGCCCGATTCACCAGACTAAGAAAAATTTCGTCAGGTCCTCCAACATAAAATTTCACAGCTTATCACTCACAACGAGCTTAGGAGTGGCAATCTTAGGGGGAATCAACCCCTGGAGCTGGCGGCGGACGAGAGAGGCGTGCATGGTAATGAACGGTTGGTGATTCGGGGTGGGTCGGACGCTACAGGCGGAAGGTTTACGTTGCTTTGGTTCGTCACGTGGCTAGATCTTCATCCAACTTTTTCCAAAAAGTTGTGAAGCTTGAAAGCGACCTGGACCATCACCTTACAAGCGGCTCTCGACCTCATTCTCGACCATGGAAATTTATGTATCGCTAGATTGGTTCTGAAGCAAGTTTGCAGACAGGGGAAGAGATAGGTTCAATTCAAAATCCGGGTCTAGCGTATTCGTCGGGCCGACTTCGATGATATGTCCTCCTTCAGTGGAAATCGGTGTCTCCATATAACAGCACAAGACAACGGTTCATTGGAGTTGCCATTATGAGGCCAGGCGGCGGCCTGTCTTCTTCCTTTGAACCAGGTGGATCTCATACGTACTATCTGAAGTTTCATGCTTTTCGGGATGTAGATCAACGCTGTCGTCGAGACTTGGTTGATCAGGATGGGACATCCTCCCGGAAGAAGGATCAAAGACTCCTGGGGTACTTAAACTTGTCAAATGTTTGGGTCTCTGCCAAGTTAACGAATTCAGACGATGAGACGAATGACCCCTATAAAGCTGCCATCAGTCAACCTTCCACTGTCGCGTCAATAGATATCTTTTGTTCACAAAGGGGGAAAATGGACATCTCGGGTCTGCAGAATGACCCATTGCCACTGTACCAGCGAGAAACGTCACCTTGTCTATTCAGTTGCGGTTGAAAATGCTTGAGGGTATTTCGCTGTGGCCATGGCTTGAACTGCACAATAGCCCAACAATAGACCCATGTGTACTCTCATCTTTGTGAGCTTATTCTCATCAGGCGGACCTTCAGCTGACACTTACTTTGCAGGTGAGATTGGGTCTGTTCCGGCCGTTAGTTGTGAGTTATACAGAAGATAGATTCAATGTATGGAGGGACCTTAGATGGTTCGTTCCGACACGCATCTTGCCGTCTGGTCTTGAACAAGTTCACAGAAGAATGATTCTTTGGTTCCTTGCCGTCTTTACATACGTTTGCCTTCCCGGGTTCATGTCCCATGTCAGGTACATACGTGACCAAACCGTGTCTAGCCTCCAAGCATCTTACATCTCGCGCGTGGGTTCACCCTACATACATATGTGATTTGTGCCCCGACCAACCCGTTGTGGACCCACTAGCTGAAGCAGTCGGAGGACGGACATCATATCGCAAATGTATGTAGGTGGTCCTGTTACTCCACCTTGAACATCTCTGACCCTCTGGGTCTATGATCATACTGAACAGGGAGGTCACCAGTTCAGTGAACGTGACCTTTTGTGGGCCGTCACATGCCCGAACAATCTCGTAAGATCTCTTAAGATCTTCAGGTGAACCCACGGGTAATTCTAGGTACATACATAATTCTGTCGGCAAACGTACGCCTATGTACGCATAGGTACGCATATGCGTCATCGCAAGGCACGGATATCGCGTCATACAACATTATATGGGATATACATAAGGTACGAGGATATAGGAGTATGTCGGACAAGCAGTCGGACTAAGGCTTTCTCAGGTGTTGTTTGTTCCAAATGTGCGGTCGAAGCGCCCAGCAGCGCGTTCCTGTGCTAACCGACACTGGAAACAATACTCATCGACAATATCGACGTCTTGCTCAATCTGTTCCCCATACACCTACGCGCGGCAGCCCCAAGCATCAGATATCGGTTCTAGATGAAGAAGGCAAGAAGGCAAACATTATAGCAACGGCAACTTGGCGGTCTGCATTCTGGGGGGTGGAAATGGCTTAATGAGCAGCGGTACGAGTTGCAATCCATGATGGCGACGATCATATGTCGCTGGAAGTGCTGTTTATAATGGGGTAGAGCTCAACGAGAATACCAAAATCAAGAGGTGCCAGTCAACAAACCCCACAGCGTTTCCAGCGTGTTCCCTGTCTGCCAAGAATGGTCAGCACCGATGCACTTTGAAGCCGCAAAGTACGCACGCAAGTCGTCGGCACATGACCAGAAATATGGATATTAAGTCGGTTTGGGCAAATGGAAATGGAGGGGGCAAATTGACGATCGTTGAATCACCAACCGTAACCGTGATCTATTTATCTCGTTTGCTCCAAGCGCGCGGCATCATAATAGTTTCTTATGGCGACAAAGTCGCAAGTGAGACCATCATACATCAGTATAGCCACATCCGTTCTAAGAGTAATGGAGTTGCGTAATAAGATTTAGCGCATGTGTTAACGTCCCTCGACCTCCGCTCCAATAGTGGCCCCCATGTGACCAAAAATTATACCCACCGAGTTTACATCACCTGGGCTTGGACTGGGAGTCAGCGCTAGCCTGTCAAGCCGAAATTCTAAACGCCAATGACGATCGGGTTAGTGGGAGCCTTGTCCTATCTCCTCGTAGTTGGCTAGATCTCGGGACGCCAAAGAACCCTGAGTTTAGTGTTCAAGCGTCCATTTCTTGAGATAACAAAGAAGATCATTCATCTTCCATAGAATATTTCCGATTCAAGGCTCCGCTTCTCCACTCCAGCCTTCGGCATTGCGCATTCCATTATGTCGATAACGCGGCTCAATTCGACGTGATAGCGACTGGCATATAAGTAATTTGGGACTTTTGGAAGACCTCACGTCAGAGATTAAGCTGGGTTTGAACAGGTTTTCGGATTGCACGAAGCAATGGAAGTCCCGGCGTAAAGATGTACCACAATGGGCAAGAGTAGACATCACGTGAAGATCCCTCCCGAGCCGGCCATAAGTATTCCCGTCGCCGTTGCGCTTCTTTGTGCATCGCTAGCGTAATCAAGCGTAACCATGGCATATAAATTCCATCACAAAACCGTTGGGGCCCGTTGTGGCGTTTCCTCCACAGATCTTCCATGATATCGACAAAATGGCACGAGCAATTTGTCCTTGCGAAGTCCTCTATAACCTGAATTCAAAAATGACTACAGCACAACCCCACGTCTGTCAGCTTTTTCTCTATCTCATGGGATCATGAACACTTGGAATGGTATTTCGCAATAATAACGGTCCGACCCTTGTTGCATCCCAAAGTCAGAAGTTCCAATCAGAAAGACGGGCCACGTGCCATCGATTTTCCAACGAGGGCGCTCGAGGGGCCGGAGGGACTCAGATTACGATAGAAATGATGAAATCAGTTCGCCACAGGTTGGAGCAACAAGTGTTTCGTTTATTCATTCTTTTTGTCTGGATCGATGTGAACTACCACGAACTTTCTTGTCAACAGGTTGAATACACTACCGAAAAGGAAAGCGATGAGTGAGCAAGTGAAGATGATTACATTATAGGGCATGCTGAAGTCCGGTGTAGCAAGGTCGACGAGAAGAGTGGGTGTATACAGTCGACGATTCGCTTTCAGGGAACCAGTTTGATTGGCGTCGATCAAGGTGAAAACCGCAGGAGGTAAGTCCCACCCTCTCTGAGCATCCGGAGGATGTTCGGTGTACCGAAGGAAGGATTTGGCAACGTCCATACTGAGGTCCATAGTGGCACCAGAAGGGATCGAAAGAACACATTGAAAAGTCGCAGGGCGGGCATGTGGCACCGCGGGAATGTAGGTCACTTCCGACATTGCACCATCTGTCAATTGGTATTAGCTATCAGGCATCGATCGGACTGCGATTTCCAAGTACACATACCATGGCGCACGCCATTGATGTGTATTGTAAGCGTGTGAAGGAAGAACTGGATGAGCCAGGGCATGGTCTCCAGATACACGACACGCAACGGTTCAGCTTGATGATTGACCAACTTGACAGAGAGCTGGCCATGAGCCTGACTCGTGCCGTGTAAGGTCCGCTGCACAGACAACGATGTGGGAGAGGCATCAAAATCAAGAGCTACAAGATATCAGCCCAAGTATCTAGCGAATATATTATGTCACTCACGATATTGAAAGTCTCCTGCGAATTGAAGGGCGATATCGAGAGGTTTAATAGCTGAAGTTGATATAGGTAAGTTGGTGATGAATGGCAACTTGGGGTTGGGACCTACAATCTAGAATATCGAAATTAGCAAGACCAGATACCACCGACGAAGGCTCGGGCTCGATGGAATACGCTCCATGGGTTGGTAGGGTCACCAGAACTTGGCTCGAATGAGCAACCGGACACGACTTTTCAATTGGGCGGTCAAACAAGGTCCGGAAAGACCAATCTATGGTGACCTATCAATAACGATTGATACGATGTGCAGAAGAACCTCACCTTGCTTCCTTCCAGAAGACAAACGCAGAGGATCTGAGATAGTTTGGAATGTTAGCCGAATCTCAACGCCTTGATCCTCGCGCCACAACACATGCACGCTCATTCCATGCCAGTCGGCGTCGAAAAGGCGATGGGGATTCAACAGGCTGGCTATACCAGACAGAGACTTGCACGGGAGGAGTTTGAGGAATGGCGTCAGGTTTTCTGTACACACGTTCTCTGAAGGAAGAGACGCATGTCGAATCTGATGTGGAATTCCCCAGTCTGGCAAATGTCCTTCTGGAAGAAATGACCGCGCTGGTGATGTGGTTCTTTGTTCGTCAAGAGAACCAAGTGAGGCACAAAATAGTCCAGCTAATGCATTTCGAAGGCCTCTCCATCGTTCATCGATGCTTCATGAGTGTGAGAAAAAAAACTATGAGATAACCAGATACATTTGAGTACAAACCTTGATTGAGCACTATCCCCCATCCATGTCCATAGTTCCGCACCAGTTCCAACTCCAGATTCTTCAGGAAAGCCCCAGCGGTCGTAGTTCCATTTCCCGGCGTTCAAGGAAAGGTGCAGTTCGGTCACAGCATATTCTCGAAGGATCTGACCGAGAGCTAATGGAAATACAGTGTAATGTTGAGCTATAGATAACGAATATCAACATTTGAAAGTACCGACTCAATACGAAACTTACAAACATCGTCTGCACCGAGGCTTTGAGGGTCCCGTGGTGACACCCCTTTCAATATAGTTGTAAAGGAGAATTTAGAGGCAACCTTGCCGTCACGCAAGGATTGTATAGTAAGTTGTTCATCAAACTGTTCCCCTTGATATGTCCCAAGCGTAGACACAAGCAGAGAAGAGCCTAGGAGCAGCGTGGCTAACCAGCCAGCTTGCATTCGTGGATTAACAGGCGACGCGACATCAACGCGACACGTGGCAGAATTGCTTGTCACGCCGTGACATTCCCTTTTAGAAATCGAGCTCATCAAATTTCAAAATCTCACAACTTGCAAGTGCGTATTTTACAGAATTACGTTGTGGACCATGAGAATCTTACTCCCTTGTTATATTTGCTCCAGGAATCATACGGTTTCTACGCTGAATAATTGACATACTTCTGTGAATTCCGTATCGGAAAGCCGGTATCTCCTAGATCCTTGCAGGTTTGTAGGTCTCCTGGAAGCCGGTATACCTTATCGCGTGGTCAACGACGAACGTGTAAGGCTGCGAAGCTCTGAATATACAACACTCATCAAGAAGCATGGCTTCCATCTCTTCGAAGGCATTCATTGTCGAGTCCAATGACTCTTCAGAACAGTCCTTTCGTGCCGCGAGGCGCGTTATCTTTAATGCTGATGTCCTTAAGGCCGCCAAACTTTGCACCGGAGATATTGTGGCTCTAGTCAACGGGGTTAGTTCAAACTCACGAAAGGTATACAATAAAAAATGGTCATCTTCATCAGTCGCTGATTCAGGCTGATAAGGGTGTTGCTATCGGAATCGCGTGGCCTTCCCTTGAAGTGTCCCAGGAGTGTAGGTTAACACATTCTTTCTCTCTCCCTAGTTCCACACCTCATGACGCTCTAGCTGTTTTGGTTCCTACTTCCCTCCGACTGACGGCCCGGCTTCAAGCTGGCAACCAAGTGCAGATTTACGCTTTGTCAGGCGCAACTTCCCCTAAGCTACCACCTGGTCTCCCCTCTCTTCGAAACCTGCAAGAAGCAGGTGCTATACGTTTGAGAGAAATTTCAATTCCACCGAAAAACATCGCTGACCAGCCATCTGGGATCAAACGAGATTGGCTTAACCTGTTGCTCCGCGAGAGTCTAGGTACGCTCTAGCCTGCCCCTGGATCAGACCTTTGCTAGTACTAATTTGCTGTGTTCCGCATGCAGTCGATCTCAAGTATATCACATGCACACAGATCTTGGAAGTCACTTACGAAACTTGGAAGCGTCAATTTTCGGTCGTTTCGATTTCTCCCAATCGATATGAGCCAGGACATACTGAGGACCTTGCACATGATCTGGAGTCTCTTTCTATAGACTCGCAGTCGAGACTCTGGACCGTTGGTTGGGATACTACAGTAGTCTCGATACATGGGAATGATACACATAATGTGGCACCTTCTCATAAGGTAGTCTGTGTTGGAAATTCTTGATATTCGTTCCTCATGACTCATCACATGTCTCTAGCCAGAAGTCGAAGTCTTGTCACCTATTTCCACTAACGATGCGTACGCATCAGTTGGTGGACTGAATAAACAGATCCAGCAAATCCGTGACCTCCTGGAGATACCACTAACTCGCCCAGAACTCTTCCGCTATTTTGGTTGGAGTTATTTCTTTTTGCTGTAGAATTAGTGGACTCATATCACGGATGACATAACTAGGCCTGAAACCGCCACGGGGAATCCTTCTACATGGACCACCAGGTACTGGTAAGACACATTTGGCGCGCGCTATCGCGTCGTCCACAAAGTCTTCTGTCCTCGTAATTAACGGGCCTGAGCTTTCGTCCGCGTATCATGGCGAGACCGAGTCGAAACTTCGCGATGTATTCCGCGAAGCACGCGAAAAAAGTCCTTGTATCGTCGTTCTAGACGAGATCGACGCGCTTGTACCTAAACGCGAAGAGGGTTCAGGAGGGGAAGTGGAGAAGCGGGTCGTAGCAACACTTTTAACTATACTCGACGGCATGGAAGAAGACGGTGATGGGGAGAGAAGAGTCGTCGTAATTGGGACAACTAATCGTCCCAACGCCATTGACCCTGCCTTGCGTCGTCCGGGCAGATTTGATCGGGAAATTGAGATAGGTAAGCATCCTTGGATAACTACGCTATGCCAATTTCCTCGTTTGACATATTCCAGGAGTACCTGACGCCGAAGCCCGACTTTCTATCCTCAATGTGTTACTGGCAAATACCCCTCACTCAATTTCACAACAAGATTTACAGGCATTTTCGTCCACAGCCCATGGCTATGTTGGTGCTGATCTCAGTGCTGTCATCCGGGAGGCAGGCACTATCGCCATCAAACGCTGGCTCGCTACTCCTGAAGGCCAAGCAAACCCTAGTGCTACACCCTCGCGATTAAGAGTGACCCTTGAGGACTTGGTCGCTTCCATGCCGGCCGTCCGTCCTTCTGCAATGAGATCTCTATTCGTAGAAGCCCCACGAGTACGGTACTCTGATATCGGTGGACAGGCCCTCGTGATCCAAAAGTTGCGCGAGGCTGTGGAGTGGCCATTGTTACATCCTGAAGCCTTCACGCGGCTCGGAGTCCGGCCCCCCAAAGGTGTCCTATTGTACGGACCTCCGGGATGCAGTAAGACGATTTTGGCCCGAGCTTGTGCGTGCGAGAGCGGGGTTAACTTCGTAGCTGTCAAAGGACCAGAAGTGAGTGCTTCTTGCTTCGTCTCATATCATCTTTATTTAGAACTCCTTCTTTCACAGCTGCTGAATAAATTCGTGGGTGAGTCGGAACGTGCCGTAAGAGAGATATTCAGGAAAGCTCGCGCGGCTTCTCCATCCATAATATTCTTTGTAAGGACAATGCCATTCGACGGTATACATTTATTTACTGAACCACTTTAGGACGAGATTGACGCTCTCGCTACATCGCGAAGCTCTGATGGAGACACAGGGAATTCCCATGAAGGCGTGCTTACTAGCCTTTTGAACGAGATGGACGGCGTTCAGGAGCTCGTTGGGGTCACAGTTGTCGCCGCTACCAACAGACCAGAATCTATCGTATGTTTCCAAGCTCGTTTTTGTGACAAATCTGGACTGACCAGAAGGTTAGGACTCCGCGCTCATGCGACCTGGACGTCTTGATCGACTTCTGTATGTTGGGCCACCTGACCATGGAGCTAGAGTGGAAATTCTCAAGATTAGAATGAAGTCCATGACGGTTGAACCGGGTATTGATATGGAGTTATTGGCACAGCTGGTAAGGACTACTGACGTACCCCATCTCGATGGCTCGCTCACTTATATTGATGATCTAGACCGAAGGATGCTCTGGCGCTGAAATCACCGCCCTCTGTCAAGAGGCTGCAATCCTGACAATGCAACAAGACATAAATGCTCCTTATGTGAGTGCCATCGAGTATAATTCCGACTTCTACCTACGATTGAGGCAGGTACCGCATGACGCCTTCTATAGTGCTGCGAAGGCCATGAAGCGTCAGATAACGCCTGTTGTCCTCCAGAAGTTCCGTGATTGGACAGGAATGACACAAGGGCGGACAGCATGAGACGTGCAACGCTATGTACGATACTTTTCGCGATGTTACGATTTACATATCCTATCGAAAATTCTTTTTTAGAACCTGATAACGCGAGTGGCAACATTTTGACGTGGGATTGTCTATTACCAAGTTCTACTCTAGCAGACGTGAAGTTCATGTTAAGATCAAGGACTTGCTCGGAGGGATGCTGTCTACGCGCACCCGGTTGTACATGAGTGAACCTCGCCGAGTAATAACCAATAATCACCAATATCGATGTCTTGGGTAGTCAAACCAATGGTTTCATTATCTACTACATTTTCTCCCTAAATATGCCTCATCCTTTTCTGACAAGTGAAATTGTTGACATCTTTTGCAGATCGTTGGTAGGCATTTCAATGGAGGACCAAGGGGTAAGGTTGTTTTCCCTTGGTAAGCTCGCTCTAAATGACCTCAAACCATGACTTGACGTCGATCTGAAGATAACGGCGATACTATCCTTGGCGTATCCGAACTCTTCATACTTACTGGATGAAGTTATGATGAGAATTAAGATTCAAGAGCAGTTGACTGACGAACCCAAGCCTTCTGATTACTTTGATCTCATCGTGAGTACTGGTGTCGGGGGGTGCGTGGAGGACTAAGTCCCATTCGGTCTACGTCTTCGTTCTACTCACGCATATGTCTACGTAGGGGGTTTGTAATAATGCTTGGGCATGTCTGTGAAAGAGGCTATCAATGCATATGAAGACTTTGCAGCGGCTGTTTACTCCGAGAGGAGGCATATGTGGCAGCCCGGTCCATTTAAGGCGACGAAATTTGAAGCTGCAATAAGGCGTATCATTTCTCAGTACGATGAGAGCTGGGATGAGAATGCACGTATGCGGAGCACTCAGTTCGCGAAGAATCGCTGCAACTCGAAAACGTGAGGAATCCCTTTTGCATTTGACTTGACCTTTCCTTATCAACTTAGACTCGTACTTCCTCGCCCACAGATAGCCCGGTTGAAAAACATCACTCTTAGTCTTATGATGATACGGACACAGAAATCAACCCCCAAATATGGAAAGTCGCTCGCGCCACCATGCCGAGCCAGAACTTTTCAAAAGTATCTGCATTGGGGACAGTCTCAAGAAGAAGTTTGTTTATGGTGGATACTCTTGCGACAACCCCGGCTACTCCGTTTTCGGAGAAGCAGAGCACCATCCTACTTCATGTTTTCTAACAATTGGAGCAGGTATTTTCCCGATAACGCAAGTTCGCGATCCCGATACACTTCCTCAGACGAAGGCTACAGATTCTATGCTTGCATTTGCCATGAAGGCACTGTGGACCTGCGAGGTGTTGTCAAAAGAATTTGAATATCCAGCGAAAAGGTTCGGTTTTCAGGCGGGGTATTTCCGCTTCAATGTAGAGCACAGTGGGTCGTTGATAATACCGCATATAGAGCGGAGCGAGATGTCCAACGTGGAGGTAGTTATGCTGCAGTATTTGCGCCGCGCCGCGGTGGATAGTGAGGTCAGCAAGGTCGTAGATGTGCTAAGGATGCTCATGAGACGGATCCGGAGGGGCCTGTGATCAGTCTTAAATGAAGATGGACCCGGGCCAACGTAGTACCTTCTCGGCTTCAAGTTCAAAGGTTATCACAACTTGAGATTCGTACTCACGCCCACATCCTGGGTCTTAAAAATTCACTGGAATGACGATGGTATGTAACACATGTAAATACAAGATATGACACTATTGGTATTTCGTACAGCAAGCTACAGTGCGTTCAAAAGCTGTGAATGTATCCAAGGGCTCGTACAAGTTAAAAGTGAAATAAATTCATCTAAATCGCGTTACATTAATTCTTTTCCAATTCAGCACCATCTGAGGACATTCATATAGGCTAAACTGGCAACGTCTTTGAAAACCATCGAACAGTTTGTTCGAATGCCGCTTCGTAAGCTTCTTTCATCGCTGTCACCGTTAGATCTGGGCTACAAGCGAATCCGTGTGAAGTGCCTACAAAGGCGGCAACATCAACGTCAGAAACGACAGAAGAGATAAGATCGATAATCGCCGACCTTTGTAATCCCTAAATTCGTGTTCAACATTTCTTCTGCGTCGTATTGTTACCTCAGCCTTTCTCCGAAGAGATCGAGAGAAGAACTTGTCGTCTGGGAGACGTCCAGTTTGGATGCGACTACTCCGGAAGTAAACGCATACCTTGGGCACATATCCATGCAGAGGGGATCTAACAGTATTGTGGAAGATTTGATAAGTGATCATGATCCTGATGCTGGATACCGGATAAACATACCTTCATCGCTTGGACTTCCGGTAACTTGAAATTCCGAGGATGGCAAACAACCACACTTTGAATCCAATCCGTGGACGCTAACCGTATGGCTGTGGAGCCACCTGAGCAATATCTATTCCATGTTTAAAGGATGCTCGCATTAAGAAATATCTCGAGTGACGTACCCAACAGCACCGATCTTCAAGTAATCTTTCTCGTCCTGAAGTGCTTTGATGAACTGAGAAGGTATCAATAAGCAATTCGAGGACGACGCAAGTTCTTATGCTGTACTTTTGATAATCTTGCGTCCACTACGGCAGGCCGATTTTTGATTAACAGTGGTATTCGGCGGAGTTTTGCTCTTATCCACTCATAGGCGCCCAAATTAGCGCCGGCTGCACGCCGCAGACGACGATGAGGGTATATATTTAACGGCGGTCCTGTCACTATATGTCAACTGGAATCGAAGCTCGAGCTCCACGTGTGGCGTACCTTGGAAGTAATCTGGTACCCAGACATCACAATCAAGTCGCATGGCTAGATTGTCGGCCAGGATCCGAGAATTCTCAAGCGGGTCATCTGTCAAGAGCAAGATCGCTCGCTCGGAATGTTCGTCCTTGGCATCGATATTGGGCGACGGAGAATAGTAGGCGCCGTGTGTGCTGATGTACCCTATGGGCTCACACTGAGGAAGGCCGAACGTCGCGCAGCCAGCGCAGCAGCTCATAGTAAGAATAAGGGGGATCAACCAGCCACGATGTTGAGGGATTTATGGGCACAAAAGGACGCTCAACGAGATGTGGGCGGTGTTTCACGTCATACCTGTCCAAAAATAAGACCGAGCCTGAAGTCAAGTTTCCCAAGACACAGACTGGGATAAGAATTAGAAGATGATCAACCGTGGGGCGGTTACTGGAGACGCTCGCTGGCAACGAACCACAGTGAGTCAAGGAATATTCGGCTGCATTCCATGACCAATTTCGCCTTACGTCATCACTTGCTTCTAGCATGTAGAATAGACGTTTCAACTATAATGTTTTTGGCGTCGAGCTACTTAATACATTGTGGACTTAAGTTACTTATTATAAGTGTATGGGTAAACACACCTCAAGGCCTCATCGATCATCACCAAATCATTATATCAATGATCAGAGGACAGCCTTGTACAGCCCAGTGGCCTAGGCCAAGGTTAAGCGTTAAACGCTGGAGTACAGCTGTACCATTGATGACTGCTGTTGACTTGACATACAGAGGAACGATTTGATTCGACCTTGCCACTACTGCTAGGAACGAGGATAGGGAGACGACACCGCGTCGGTGCCGCGGCGGATGCCGGTTACTGATAGTATTACTAATACCCAAATGTGGCTGTCACGTGGAGCTTAGGGCAGGCATTCTCGTGTTGTTACTGATCGGAATCCTCCTTCACCATCCCACGCACGGCTTGTTTCTCTGCTCTTCCTCGACCAGCGATACATGGCGATTCCCTTATAGCGAAGACAAGACAACGAGAGTTTTTCTCGTATCGTCTGACGATGTCAATAAGGTGAATAAGCTTTCATTATGGTCAAACGGCTCCTGGAAAATACTCCCAAGATCAAGTTTAATGGACAGTCTATGTCAAATGGAATAGCGACTTATCAATCCATGAACGTGAGTTTCTTTCTCCCATAACCCTTAGTATGTACTGAGTACAAATCCTTCAGAATTCTCAGCGATCCTTGTATGTAGCTCTTTCAAATCCGTTTTTAGTGCATCATTCTCAGGACAGACATTGTTGGTAGCTACATCAGGACGACCCTGTCAAGTGAAGTCACTCATGGTTTACGGAATCCACCCACTGCCATTCACCAGGTGACCATAAGTTTGGATGTCCATGATGGCTCAAACATAAAGGCCCTATGCGATCGCACGATGACTTCTCCATTCTCACTGCGACATGTACACCACTTCCTCAGTGTTTTTGAAGTCTCTGGCGGACGCTGGGATCACACACGCCTTCGTGAACTGGGGTTCGGACCACCCTGCACTTCTGGAGGACCTAGAACGGCAGCGCATTGAAGGTGATGGGAAAACGGAACCAGAGATCGTAACGTGCCCCAATGAAATGGTCGCACTGAGTGCTGCGCAGGGATATGCACAGGTCACGGGCAAGCCCGCCGCCGTGATTGTGCATGTCGATGTCGGGACTCAAGTGAGTGTTCCGGTTGATATCGTCTATCAATTATAAATCGGTGCTTAACGTTGTCTAGGCGCTCGCAGGAGCAATCCATAACGTTGATCGTGGCAGGACACCTGTTCTGATCTATGCGGGAGCTTCTCCGTTTAGCACTAGCAAGGAGCTGAAGGGAGCGAGGAATGAATGGATCATGTGGCTGCAAGGTATCGATTTCCTGCGAATTCGAGTTCTTGCCCTCCAATGAGAAAAGACATACCCGATCAGTCCGCCATAAATCGACAATACATGCGGTATTCAGCACAAATCTCGAGCGGCTCGACTGTATCGCAATATGTCGGCAGAGCTCTACAAGTGTAAGCTTCTTTGGAATTTCTTAAATAATATTCTACTCACCTTGTCTGGCAGTGCGACCAGCGATCCGAAGGGACCTGTATATCTATGGGGTCGTCGGGAGGTCATGGAACAAGAAGTTCCCAGACCCTCGAAATCTCTCGACTTCCAGCAATGGCCTGCGATAGAACCAAACGGCTTATCTCCAACAGGTCAGTCAATTCCCAAGCCTATCACCGCACATCTAACCCATCCTTTCTCAGCCGTATCGCACATCGCCTCTGCCCTTCTAGCCTCCAAATACCCGTTGATCATCACTTCCTTCCTCGGACGCAATCAGAACGCCGTCCCCGCGCTCATCGCCCTCTCCACACTCCTCTCCATCCCCGTCGTCTCAACCTGCCCAAGCGCGGTAAACTTTCCCTTCTCACACCCATTCTTCGCAGGCGTCTCCTTCCTTGGCCCTGGCAAACATACCCCACACCTTCCAGCGGCAGACACCATCCTCATCATCGACTGCGATCTCCCCTGGATCCCAGCGAACAACGCTCCGTCCCCCGATGCACGCGTATTCGTGCTTGACGGCGGTGACCCGCTCAAGACGACGACGAGCACTGGATTTTGGCATGTCGGTGCGGAGATGGTGTGTCGTGCGGATGCGGAGCGGGCCCTCGAGCAGATTATGGAGGTCGTGAAGGGGGGTGATGAGCAGGGAAGGACGTTGGATGATCAGGCGGTCAGCAAGGACGTGGTGACGCGTGGGAGATCGTTGAAGGTTCGCCATGAGGAGATGGTACGGGAGCTTAATGAGGCGGAAGGGGCGTATCCTGAGGTCAACAGCGCGAGCGGTGTGCCGGGGGCAACGATAGCCGTCCCCAATATCCTTGGGGTGCTTCGGAATGTGATTCAACAAGCAACATCGAGTCATGGCCATAGCCTCCGGACGTTGTTCTTGAATGAGAGTATCAGCAACTATCAGACGGCGTGGATGCATTTGAGGCCTGAAGTGTCTGGCAGTGTGATCGGCTCGGGTGGGTCGTCGTTGGGATGGGCTCTCGCTGCTGCTGTTGGCGCTCACATTGGAGGAGAAATCAAGGAGAAGAAAGAAGGGAAGGGTTATGATTTAATTGTGGCGATTGTCGGCGATGGCTCGTATATGTTCGGGATTCCAAGTTCGGCGTACTGGATGGCGCGAAAGTATAAGACGGTAAGCTCGGTTGGTTTAAGTCCACATGCATGGCGTTGAATACGATTTCTGACTGTAGCCGTTCCTCACGATCATTTTGAACAATGGCGGGTGGAAGGTTAGATCTCTTGGGTGACAAAGTGGTCGTTTCTCATCGGACTCTGCAGTCTCCTAGACTCTCAATGCTTGGAGTCCACCCTGACGGCCACGGAAGCAAGGCGACTGGCGAAAAGCTTACAGTAGGCTTTGGTCCCGATTGTCCGGACTATTCGCAGATTGCGGTTGCGGCCTCTTCTGGGTGGGCGTGGGGCAAAAGCGTTGGGGTTGCCGGTACCGCCGACAGTGGAAAAGAAGGTTTGAATCGTGTCATTGAACAGGCTGTCAAGATTGTCCTCGAGGAACATCGATGCGCTGTTGTTGATTGTGTCATTCAATCCATCTAAAGTGAGTGTCGCTTGGTTCCTTATCAACGTTCTTTCATGAATGACTTTCAGCTAATCGCCTTTCATTTCATCTGAAGGGCGTCGAGTCTTTGCAGTGTTATTTATGATTGTCCACTTGTCAATTACGACTTGTATAACAAAAGGTATTCATCGAGAGAAATATCGGCAGTACAGGGTTCGGGAATAAGGAATCCGTCAATCATTCGGCCTGGTACCCCGCCTTACCTTGCTTCTGCTGAATGTTGCCTCCAAGTCGATCTGAGATCATACCCTCGAAGCGATTGAAAAAGTTCTCACTAGAGGTGTACATCGAATGGTTACGAATATATATAGAGAGAGGCACAGACACAAACACAGACACAATCCGTCAATCATTTGGCCTGGTACCCCCGCCTTGCTTTGCCCCTGCTCAATGTTATCTGCAAGTCGATCTTAGACCACACTCTCGAAGCGATCGGGAAAGTTCTCACTAGAGGTGTATACATCGAATGGTTACGAATATAGAGAGAGACACAGACACAGACACACACAGACACAGACACAGACACAGACACAGATCTGTGTACTATCATCTGTGTACTACTTATCTTTGGCTTCGGCAGTGCTCGAGTCAAAATCTGTCATAGCTATAAACCCTCACGCCCAAGCGAACACTCACTCTGACCTCCATCATCTCTGCCCACAATGCCTTCGCCTAATATTTCATTCGAGGTATACTGCTTGAATCCGCCGAAGAACGATACGCAGTGCGAATTCGGTCTTCCGTGCCCTAATCCAGACGTTACAGGAATCGGCCAACAGATCTCAAGTAAGAAGAAACTCGTTCCTTTGTTGTTAAGATTTCCCACTAATAACTATGTAATCATAATCAGTTTACATCACTTCGACCATTTTTGGTCCGCATTTCATCGATCGAGGGACCGTCACAATACTGACATTATCAATAGTCATTGCGCTCGTCTATATCCCGACGCTTGTCCGACCGATGGTCTATGCACATCTCGGCATGATTCATTCTTTGCTTCTAGCAGCATTGATTTCTGTCTGTCTTGGACAACTCACGAAGAATGACGGTGTATTCGTTCTTGTCACAATTGCTTCGCCAGCAAGCTTCGCGCTTTGGTTTCGCACTTTGTGGTCCTTACTACTACGGGATCCAAGTCGTTTCCCGGTGCAAAATAATCGACACAAGTCATCAAAGGAAATAATCCTCTTACAAGTTGCCTCGTTACTCAGTCTTGCATTCGAAATCGTGATGATCTTCGTATTTCTCGTTTCCTCCAATTTGCACCTCTGGTCCCAGCCTGGGTGCAACTTCTACGGAAATACGCTTTGGATTGAACTACTTTGGGAGCTACCCTACATTTTCACTATGTGTTGGGCGGCGATTGTCTTTTTTGTTCTCGGTCGTGCCTTTCAGCATGGACGGCAAAATCAAACCCAAAATCAAATCTCACCAATGAGTTCCTCTTCTTTGTAAGTGATGTCTCTATTTAGTACTGCAATCCGCCCAATTCATTCCATTGTAACTTTCTTTCCAGCGAAACGTTAGAATGGGAAAAGGTGGTACAGTCGGACGTTGTGACGTGGACAGAGGTTTCGTTAGCACGCCTTTTGGATTTAGAACCCGACAGTGGCGTCGTTCCTGCGATTTTGACCATCCTCCAACTTTTCGCCCTTCCCAACATCGCATTCTTTGCCGCTGGTCTTTGCTCCAGTGACTTCCTTGCTAGTGTTTGTTTATTAATTAGTTTCCTGACCTCGTCAAGGACTCCAAGGAACTTGCGGGGCAATGGTCTCATTGGAAGGAACCCAAGGAAGCTCTTTTTCAAGCACCTATGGCACGTCTTCCCAGTTTTCCGTGACCTCTACTGATACCAGTAATCCTTCTCTCCATGTCTAGCATACCGCTTTTTATTTCGGTCGCGTATATCATAAAGGGGGTCGAAGTCATAGCAAGAGTTTCGGTTGACTTGCCAACAATTTTAGATACTATATTGACCTGCGTGTGTGTCGTCATCACTTGGAAAAGGCTCTACCACCCTGAAAGGCCCGACAAATACCATCTCCGTACTACGATTCGGAGAATCTTGTACGGCTTTAGTTTCTGGACTCTGCATTGCCTTTTGGCTGATGACATTTGCGACAGCTTCCTCTCCATCATTGCGTGCGCCTTATTCCTAAACTACATTGCTGTGCTAGCCACTCCCAATGTAATAGGCAAAACACTTCTTTCAAACACTTCCTCTGCAAAGTACTTATGGCACATACCATCGCAACTCCTGATACTAAAAATGTTTTCTGCCCCTATCTGGTACCTCGGATGGTTAGCTACCTCCGTTTGGCCTGCCAAAAAGTTCCCGTCGGTACAAATGATCTGGTAGGCATGGCTGTCGGTGATCCAGTTTTTGATCTTGTAGCTCACTGAGTTGGCGTGGGTCAGGCGAGCAACTATGACAAGAGCTCACATTCTCAAAGCCATTTTACTGGTTATTGGCCCAAATGCAATGTGGATTCAAAGTTCGGTCGCTACCAACCCAACAGGGTCATTCGAAATGACCTTTGGCCAGGTATGAGACCTATATCTACAGATTCATTGCAAGCTCTTCATTTAACATGATCGCAACAGATATTCACATTGTTTGTCTCCGCTTTCACAACTGTGTCCCTCATATCTGCTGTGTGGGAGGTGAGACCCAGTCAAAAGTCGGTCTATTAGCAAACATTAACACGCATTATGACATATTTGTCATAGAATAATGTATCTAAATGGCCAAACGCTGGATTAATATCTGTACCGTCATTGGAGGACATTATTTTAGATTTATCCTACATTACGAATGTCAAAAATGTGTTTAAATGTCCAGATATCCAATAAACAAAAATGACATTGATTAGCATTATTCTTCAATACACGACATTGATCAACATTATTGCACTATGCATCGTCCTCCTCCTC